>JAGVSP010000232.1:0-83169 GCA_022494985.1 Micrasema minimum | reverse complement strand
CAAAATATCACTTACTAACTTTAAAAGCAAAAATCAAAAAAACGGAATAAAAAAATTCTCTTTTGAAATAATGCCTAACTTTTAAGCTCATTTGCAAAAATGCGAGTAATTATCAAATAGGTACAAAAACCTAATGTCCATTCACATCAAATGTAAATAATAGACTGAGAAAAAATTGGTGGTTATACTGTTATTGTTGTAAATGTAATGTATTTTGTTTTTATTGTTTTAACGCCTTTTACAAAAACATTTACATAAATGTTACACAGTAGGTAGCCAATTAAAAACAAAAGTGAAAAAGAAAATACATATACATATTACATATTGTATTGTTGTTGTATTAGTATCCGTTGTAGTATTGTATTGTTGTTTTATTGTACTTACCTATTATTTATTTTTGTTACTTTCTATAAAAAAATGTTTAAGCCTACTGGTAACCAATTTTACTTTTTATCTAAGTGGCCGGATGAAAAAAATTGGTTATATCATTTTATCAAAAGCGGATTTCGATTAAAATATAAAAAACAGAGACGCTTTTGTGAAAGCATAGCATAGATCAACGCTATATTTGTGTAAGAAATTATCTTCTTAACTCAGATATGTGAAATAGGACGTCGCTGATAACACCAGGAGGTCAGGAAAATAGTATTTGATTGAAAGGTTCTTTAGAATACTCTATGATACAGTAGAAATTTAAATACAGTTAATCTAAAAAAACCGTTTTCCTTTTTTTGTCATAATTTTCCCAACCGATTGCGAATACTTTAATTTTAAACGTCACTCAAACTCTGTTGACATAAAATAAAAGACTTTTTTAGAATGGCACGAGGTGGGTGATAGTGGTAAAAATGTGAAAGGTAACATCTGCGAAGAATAACGTCTAGAAGAAGATAGATGGTTGATAAATAATGCTATGAAAATGAGGAACTTACAAAAATATCACAAAGGTAACTTTTTTTATTTTCATTTTTATAAGTGGCAAGACCAATCTGGTAAAAGCGCTAACAATCAACAATTTAAATTTTAAATATATGTTTTATTAAAATCTATAAGCTTAACTAACTAACTAACTAACCATCACGCCATATCCCCGAAGGGGTAGGCAGAGAGCCATAGAAACGCCACCACTCTGTCTTGGCATAACTTCCTTGCTTCCTACGCGTTCATACATCTTTTCATGCACGCACGTTGATTATTCCAACTTCTTACATGCCTACTTTCAAGCACTTGTTTTACTTGATCATGCCATGACTTTTTCGGCCTCCCTCGACTTCTGCATCCAGGGACAGTCACATCATATATTTTTTTTAGCCGTTCTTTTCATCGTCCATTCGCTCTACATGACCGAACCAACGTAAAAGACCTTTCTTAATTTTGTCGATAATGCTTAGCTTTATCTCTGCCTTGCATTCTGCTTTAATTTCAACATTAGTGCACCTATCATACATAGTTACCACACATTCGCCTGAGAGATCGCATTTCAACTGCATTCAATCTACTTTCATCCTTATTTTTCCAACTCCATACTTCGCTCCCATACATGAGGGTTGGTACCAAAACTCCATTATGCACTGCCAATTTAGCCTCTTTTGATAAGCACTAAGCACTAATAAGCACTATCTACAAGCTTAATTTTTAAATAATTGAAAGTGACATACCTATTATGCAAAATTGGGTGAGAATTTGACAAAAGAGAAAGAGCTTCATTTTCCACCAATAGTATCTTGATGATATAAATAACTTTATTATTTTATGAATTTACTTCTATGTATTAAGTACCAACGTTTTTTCTGGTCCCTGAAAAAATAGAATATCCGTATTTTGTGGAGTGGAAATTCCGCCAAGTGCGAAGTTTCCGATGAAATATCCCTTCTGTTCTGACAGGGTAGTAATTGTACCGTTATCACTGCTCCCAACACGCAACCCCTGAATACACAATCGCAGATTATTGAAATATTAATTCTTCCACAGCGTACTTCAGGAAAAGCTCGCTTTATTTATAGCGCTTGTGGTCTCTCGTTTTACCCGATTAGAATGTTTGATTAGATTTTTTCTAGGGTAATTCTAACCCTTCTGCTGTTGAAAAATGACAGTTACTTTTCAAAACGTCCGATTGTTTTTGTAATAATGTGATTGTGGCGAAGTTGTAAGTAGTTAAGTAATAAAAAATTTGGCATACAAGAATGTACCTTGGAGACAAAATAATACAATTTATTTTAATATGTTGATTTTGTTGAATCGGTGCGAAAAATTAATTAAATGGTTATCATGTAATAAAAAGCGATTTATTTTATCTTTTTTTTTATCAACGTACACTTTTTTTTTCTAATATAATAAATAAACCCTTATTTTAGTACGGATTCCCGTAGAGGGTTAAAATGAAATATTTAATATGAATACTTCATGTGTGATACCTTGGACTGGTACTGAAGCGTATGACTGATCATCTTACCTTCGAGTAATAAAATGATCAAGATACAATGCACTTGGTGCCCTACGCACCATTGGGTGCGGATAAGGGAAAGTGTTAGTAGTATTTTAGTATTGGCATTTTATTAGGTGTAAATAATAAAACACCGGGAGAAACGGATTGAGTAATAATCTTTCAACAATAATTTCAGAGAAGTGACATTGGAAAATACTACCGTGTCTGAGGTGTCTATTACCTACTACGTCACTCACTACGTCATCAATAGGCATCTACGTCATCACTAGATATCTACATCACACTTTTCGTGTATTAGCCTTAGAGCTGAAGTCTTTAGACGGTGGAATTTAATAATAATTGTTGTTATGAAATAAACTTTAAAAATTTGTATGAAAACGCCTCTTAAAGTGAATTTTTGTTCGATGGAAATAATATTGTTAATCATCTTTAATGCAAATATTTTATGTTAATATTTATAAATAAGTATTACGTCATAATATGTGTGCTTATACTTCTTACGTGTCCATTTTCACATTAGAATAATTCTAACTACTATTTTTATTGGAAAAGTCTCCGCCCATAATTATTTAAATTTGGAACATTAAAATTTTTATACGCGTAATAAAACAAATTTTTCATAAAATTTGTATGCAAACTCCGTTCGTATTCCGTTAAATATTTTGAAAAGTTTTCATTGCAAGCAATTTTTCGAAGATTGCAAGTTAGCAAACGGGACAACTTTCCGTAGTTATGAACAAAAAATATTTGGCTTAGCTTTGTGCTTGTTTAATATAATATTTACATTATTAGCTACATTATACAATTTCCTGAGTGAACACAACGAATTTAACTTAGAATAGCGCTTAAAAAAATTTACATATTTAGCGTGTCTTTTGACAGACTGTACAGTTTTCTCAACAAGAAACTGTGCAGTTTTCTAAACTCCCGTATAAAGTGCGCTTAAGCTAAATAAGTAGGTCGAAACAATTAAAAAGTTGACAATGTCCATTCCATTCACTGAAATTCACCACTAATTAATATTCAGTCAAAAGCGTGTTAAGTTCTCATCTCTACCCTAAAGGGAGGCGCAAAGTAATGTGGTGTGGTGACATGGCTGATTAAATTTAATAGCTTTCTGTGGAATAATATTTTTATGAATTTAATTGGATGCTTACGTCACTTACAAAAAGTCTAAATAATTACGTTGTTAAGCTTTACTACGAAAGATGTATTATGGGAAGATAATTATCGCCGGGAGTTGTGGACCAGTATAATTTCATTATTTTTTTTACTCTAAAGAGCTTCAGGGGTGCAATAATTCATAACGACGACGCATTTTTAATACTGATGTTAAGTTTTATTACATCTAATTTGGTGTTCGAGATAGTAGACAAAACCCAGTTTGTATTTGTATTGAAAATTAAATACGTTATTTCAAAATACAAACAAATTTATTATTTTAAATCTTCAGTTTACTCCAGAACTACGGACCGTGGAAGAAGAATGGGATTTGTTGGTTGATTGCTTAGCATAGAGACGGTTTTCAAAATTTATATGCCTCGCCTAAATGCGAAGGTTTTAAATTACTGGCTACTTGACAAGTCAGGTCCTGTAAACGCCTAGAAATTCATATTCCCTACCAGGCTTTTTCCCCTATTGAGATAAAAATACATTATATAATTTGTTTTATTTAATATGTATATATATATAAATAAATATCCACATAAATATAAAATAAATGCGCAACCATTTTCAAAAACGATTCACATTCAAAATTTTCAATATATTGCCCAATGAAATTAAATCATGTAATAATGTGAATAAAATTATTTTTATACTGAGAGATTGGTTGGAAGACAGAACTTCTTTATATTGATGCACCATAATTTGATGTAATGATTTGAGCAAGGTATATATGTATTTTTCTTATCTTCTTTTTTTTGTATTTTTATATTTTGTAAACTTTTTTAATACTTTCTGTAACTTTTGTTGTTGTATTTCTATGATAAATTTATATTTTTGTTAATGGCACACGATGACAAACGGCAAAAATTGCGGTTTATCGGGACGGCAATATTTTCTTAATAAAGAGACTCTTAAAAAATAATAAATTACAATTACAAAGTAATAAATGAAACGAAAGGTAATGTTAGTAATCGAATAGTTTTATTAATTTTAGGTAAAACTGTTTATAAATTTTGGGTTCCTGAAAAGAAATTCTCATAAACAGTGTTGTTTTAAATACACCTAATTTATTATTTTATAGTAAAAACAGAATCAGAGTATCTAGAATCAATAGCGATAAATCTTATATTCTGGGTTCGAATTTTCCTCAAAAGGTTAGACACCACGTGTTACATAAATATCGGAAACTTCTATGAGATCTGCCCCCTTGGGATCGCTAAAAAATAGTAAAACACCCCCCTCGCTAAGATACCACAGGGCCTTGGAACGCCACTTTACAGCCTGCAAGGACTCTTGACGATTTTCTGCACTCAATTTGCAACCCCCTCGAACCGACCCTAATTTAAACTAAATTGCCTTGAAACAGAAACTCAATATTAGTAAACACTTGTAAAAAGCACGATATTATAATAATCTTGCCGCTAGTAAGCAATCACTTAAAATATGTTTTTAATAGCGTAATAATTTTATTAGTGTTTATTCGGCAGAGCTAATGGTTTGGACATGGGAAGTGTCCCGTAATGTGAACATGTTCCACATAAGAACGAACAAGGATGAAGAATAAGAATAATGAATAATGAAAGCTGTTAAAGTATATAATCAAATAAAAAAAATAAAAATATACCATATTCGGTTCGAATCCCCACTTCGACGCGACTCGATTCCTATTTTCAAGCACAAGCCGCTTTGGCTTTATTAAAATAGTATTTACAAAGTGAAATATGTGCAAATATCATAAGATTGCATAGATTTCTTTTTAATAAAAAAATAATGTTCATATCAGACAGTGTATAATGAAATTAATTTAATATGATTCTTAGTGACAATTATTAAGATATTTTATAATGCGTTGCCTTAGTACTTGAATGCTCAATGAACAATTTTGTCAATTTCGCAGGAGACGCTTAATTTTGTTTTTACAGGTAAGTTGATATTGGTAAATAATTTCGTATATATTATGGCACAATGTATACAAAACTAAATTACCAATTAATTAATTATTCAATTTATGAATTTGCTAAGTTTTCGATTGAAATAAGATATTTCAAAAAGTCTATTGGTCTTTTTGTTCTTCAATTCCAGCCACTTTATATGAAGGACTTCTTGAAACCTGATAACTCGTCTAATGGACGTATTTGATCATCCGCTATTCTCTTATCAAAGTGTCAAATTATATATACTTCTACTACTACTTTGCCTCATCCGCGCCCAATGGTGCATAAGGGCACTGCATCGGTAAACCGTCAGTATAATATATAAGTCGTCGAAACAATATTTTTTTAGTGTCTCAATCATTTTTCATCTTTTTTCCCTGCGTTTAATGGTTTCAGTGTTTTCTTACGAGTTATTTTTTTATAAAATCCGTATCTATGCTTATTGCTCACACAAAACAATATAATCACCGTGATCACCATTCCACATCCCCTCCCTATCTGGAGCTGATGGATTCCACGAGCTGCCTCCGAGCCAAGCGAATGGCCGCCAGTCGCGTCCAGGACGCCAAGAACCCGATTCCTGATCTACAGATACAAGCTGATAATAATCATGCATGTTAGTTAAGAGACGACTTAATTGACTTATTTGCAAAAATAGTATCTAATAATATGCGTGACATTTTCCTTTTACAGTTCTCTTCGTTCCCCTAAGATTTCAATAATATGTATACGTATAATATGTGATTGCTTAATCACATTTTGAGTATCTCCCAGACGTTGTATATTAATTTCGCTGTAAATTTTGACGTCATGTGACGTCATCTACCCCGGCTTGTCGCTCCGGCACAGTTTTGAGGAATTAATGGAAAACTGGAAACGAAATTAGAGTTCCGATTGTGTGTGGCGTTTAGCAAAGTCATTTTCCGTTTCAAGTATTCGCTCGTATGTGATTACTGGAGACGAAACCGGTTACGATTACGCAGTTTCAATGTTTTTTAAATGTTAAATGTAGTGTAAATGTGAAATGTACTTAGGTATTGTGTGAAATAAACAGCGTTTAGCATTTAGTCATTTTCCGTTTCAAGTATTCGCTCGTATGTGATTACTGGAGACGAGCATAACCGGTTACGATTATATACTATATTATAAACTATATTTTAAATGCACGTTTCAATGTTTTTTAAATGTTAAATGTAGTGTAAATGTGAAATGTACTTAGGTATTGTATGAAATAAAAAGCGTTTAGCATTTAGTCATTTTTCATCTCAAGTAGGTACTATAATACCTTATACTATTACTGTAAGGTTTAGTTTAACCGCAACACGATGAGTATAACACCAGAGTTAAAAAATAATTTAAAGACAATCAATAGATCTCTAAGACATGTACTCAGAACAGCATAATGTACAAAGGATTCAAAAGGTATAATGAACTACCGGAGACTGTCAAAGAAATAAACGGACTAAATGAATTCAGAAGGAACCTTAGTAAAATACTAATGTAATACAGCAAAGTTTCTGAACCATAAATTTTGGATACCACAACAATAACATATTGCAGTTATATCAAGAATAACGTATTGCAGTTACCTTATTTAACCAGGAATCACTCGGTTTTTTTTTTAAATATATATTATATTAGCTGCAAGAATTTTTTTTATAACTAAATAAAAATGTACAAACAAACAAACAATACGTGTTTATTTCCACGCACTACCGGTTAGATATCCGATTTTCATCACATATAATCGAATATCCGTTTTGTCAAACCGCTTGTCAAACATGACCGATTAATTATAATTAGTAATTTAATTAATTGATTTTATTTAAGAAATAAATAAATTGAATATGCCTGTCCGGTTATTCTAACAGATATTTAATCGGTGAAGAGAGAAGAGTATGGACACGGATTCTAGAAGCTAGTAGCACGCTCCACCCCTGCTGTTTCGGCTGCGACAGTTTTGCCAAGAGCGAAGGATTAAACAAGAAGAATATCCGGTTATGGAAATATGTACATCACTAATATTTATATCACAAGTTTCTGCCTGGTAGAAACCCATTGTTTGCTTGCTAACTCTTTATGTGGTTGAAATATTCCGGAAATATTTTGTAATGAAGACGTTTCCTGAGCATCGGGACAATTTACTACCAAATTAATTGTTTTAAGTAAATAATAACGATTACATTTTTATGGTAGCTTGCATTCAATACATATATTAAAACCTTACATATGAAATTGGTGTTTTGCCGTACTGGCAACTTTGATCTCAAATATCTTCTCTTTGGTTAGGAATTCCAAATTCAAATTTATACAGCTATTTACTCAAGTATTTGTGTTTCGAAAATTATAGTTCATTTGTTTTTTCCTCAATTGTTTTTTTTTCTTTGCGTCACTCAGTTTACAAAATGGAAAACTTGAAATATCGCGTTATTTACGAGTACGAGTTCCACCGTGGCACCAGTGCTGCAGAAACGGCTCGAAGGATTAATGATGTGTATGACGACGGTGCCGCAAAAGAAAACACAGTGCGTTTTTGGTTCCAACGTTTTCGTTCTGGAAAATCCGACGTGCAGAACAAGCCCCGTGGACGGCCGGAGACCAAAGTTGATAATGAAGAATTGAAGTCTATTATGGAAGCGGATCCATCGCAAACCACGTCCGAGTTAGCTGTAGGCTGCGGTGTTAGTGATAAAACTGTTTTAATCCACTTGAAGCAAATTGGGAAGGTGAAAAAGCTTAAAAGGTGGGTACCTCACGAATTGAGTGAAGCAAATCAACAAACGCGCGTTGACTGCTGCGTTGCATTACTCAACCGGCACAATAATGAAGGGATTTTGAATCGAATCATTACCTGTGATAAAAAATGGATCCTGTATGATAATCGGAAGCGCTCATCGCAATGGCTGAACCCTGCCGAACCAGCCAAACCATGCCCCAAGCGAAAATCGACTCCAAAAAAGTTACTTGTGAGCGTTTGGTGGACTAGTGCTGGTGTCGTTCACTACAGCTTTCTTAAATCTGGTCAGACAATTACGGCAGATGTCTATTGTCAGCAACTGCAAACCATACCACACACACTGCACAACAGACGGCTACTAAATTAGAAAAGCTTCAATTGGAATGTCTAAGACATCCATTGTACTCTCCGGACCTTGCCCCAACAGATTACAATTTTTTTCGAAATTTGGATAACTTCTTGCAAGGGAAAAAAATTCAACTCCGATGGGGCAGTCAAAACCGACTTCAAAGATTTTATTGATTCCCGTCCGAATGGTTATTTTAGTAAAGGGATCGATGAACTACCTATGAGATGCAAAAGTGCATAGATAGCAATGGTACATACTTTGATTAAATAAATATATTATATTTTTAAAAAAATCAACTTTATATTCCTCCCATACAAAACGCCAATTTCATTTGTAAGGACGTAATATTTGTAATTAAAAAATAAAAAAACCTATTTTTTAATATCCAAGTTTTAGTGGATGTTATTGTGGCCTCCACTTTGGTTACCGGATTTTGGTTACCTCTTGTGGCGATGGCTTTATGTGGATGCACAGAGAGAAATGAAAGAGTACTTTCAGTTTCAAGTGCACATTGCGATGTGTCGTCACGATGAAGGTCAAAATGTCTCTCATCATTGTCCGATAGCGTTCGGCAGAGTTCGATAGCGTTCGGCAAAGCTCGATAGCGTTCGGCAGAGTTCGGTAGGTCTCGCTTCGTGCCGCATCGCCCGCGTGACGTATTTCTTCCGCTACATTATCAACATGAATAAACCGTTTTATCCTGTAATCAGTCGTACTCCAGTTTGCTGAAAATCGTTACCTATCATCATTTTAGAGTACCAATGTTGGTACTGTACTTATGTATTACTGTTAGTCGCGGAAGAAATAGCTTCAGTCCAGTGGGTACTCTGTTCATTTAAACAACTGTTTCACAAATCTAACAACTCAGTTGGGGTAGTTACTAACTAACTATCATCACAACACACACTTCCATTGCTTCCTCCACATTCATACGTCGATGGTAAAATATTACCATAGATACGTTTAGGTATCCCAATTTAAAAGTATAAATGTGAAAACTACTGAAGAACAAAAATTAGGCACAAGTATTAATTAACAAGTCATTAAATACAATTATACCTTAGTAAAAAATACGGTAATGGGGGACTAAATACTCAACATAATTATTACATACAAAACATAAAGGTTTCTGAAGTATTTTTTAAATAGTCTGCGTGTTGATACCAAACTTGCGTGTAGGTATGCAAATAGCATAGTGACAAGCATTCATTACTGTAGGAAATATTAAATAAAATCATTAATTATTCTCGTACAATTATACTCAAATAATCGATTCTTACGATTGGGTTATGTAAAATGTTTTCAGAAATCCATTTAAGTTTTTATGCATTCGAGTCAGTCAAAACAACTGAATAATGCTTAAGAGGCGTTTTGTAAAAATATACAATTGTACAAAACTAACAAGCTTTCCACTACTTTCCCTTTATCCGCACCCAATGGTGCATAGGCCTCTGCATTGGAACAATCTTTACAAAATAATATCTAACATCTTAGGAGGAAGGCAGTTAACTGTAGGCGTTACTCAATAGTTTTTAAGATATAAGTACACGTATCTATCTCCGCATCTTATGACGCATAGGGCACTAAATTGATCGGCGTTATTAAGTACATATTATTTCTGAATGAGCATATAACTTAGAATTATAAAAATAAAAATACTTTGTTTAAAACTCCCATTTTATTAAAAAGTCACTTCTCTGAAATTTTTGTTCGAAGGTACGTACACAATAATAAGAACTTAGTAATATATATCAGCCAATCTAAAGTATCATCGTACAAATTGTTTAATTTACTTAAAGGTCAAGTTTGAGTTGTAGTCAACATTAAATTTACCAAACATGTATCTCGCTCACATAATGATCTTTCTACCCAATAAACATCCCGTTCATTGTGTCGTGGAAAGTTCATGAACAAGAAAACAAGGAGCTTTTCGACCTTATATCCGTATACACATCAATTTACCATCTGTTAAAAATGATAAAACGGTTAATTAACAGTGCTACTTGCTTTTGTTCTATTAGAATGTAATATTTATAGTCTACCACGGGTTTCGGGAGTATGTACTAACAGTTAGCACGACTGCGACTGGTGAAAAGATATTTTACTAAGGAATACAGAAAAGCTTATAAATTATACACTACTTAGGTATCTGGTTCCGCCACGATGAGACTCTCTGGTGTCTTTCGTCCGAATAAGGATTGGAAAATGGAAGAAGGACTTACCAGAGCTGGATCTCAACTGGGGCGGGAAATGACGATGAAGGACCACCAGGAAGGGCGAAGTATCCTGGCGTACCCTGGAAACACAACGTTGAACTGACGCGGTGGGTCACAAACGAGGGACACAGCGCACTATAAACTCACTTTCACCAAAGGGGAATCGGGAATTGGTTGCTGGGAAGCTTAAAGATGGATGGCGAGTGTGACGAAGGGATTTTGATGGAAAAGAACGAAGGAAGATCAGGTATTGGAGTTCACGAGAAGGATGGATGTTGCTAGGTTAGAGTAATGTTGCTGCGCTGAGCGAATTTTCGAGACTGACGTGGTGTTGGAAATAGGTGACAAAAACTGAATGGAATGGATGAAGGTAGGGAATAAATTTTGGAAGGAATTCGAACTACCTATCACCAGAGAGTATCAATAATTCCCAAACCAGTATCTATAATGTAAACACAAGTGCAACAAAATATTAAACATAAAATAAATAAATAAATATTATTATGAAAACATAGTAAAATACTAGGAATGTAGACTCTTACTAATTTAATACGTAAATATAGACAACTTCAGTGACCATACATATTATAATTAACAGTTTGTTTTGTCGTAGAGCTTGATGTACCTACAAAGGTACTGAGGAAAGGTAAAAGCGGAAGCAGACGGGTTTTGAGAAGGACTAGGGGAGAAATATGAGCCCCTCGTTTTAAAGAAAACAGGAAACATAAGTGGAGATAAAATATAAAAAGTTTAAAAATGAAGTTTTTCAAACAATGAAATATTAAAGCAGTATTTTATCGCTAAACAAATGCTGGATTTTATCGTGGGGACAAAGGTACAAACATAGTTCTAAGCTTGCTCTGAGAGACAACAAATGGATAAGTTTTCAACAGGAAAAAATGTCACGAATGTAAGTACTATATTATATATTTATTACTCCCAAAAATGTAGTGAATACCCATTTTCATTCATGTTACACAGTAAGTAAAGCAATCGCTTAACCCAGTCAATGATGGTTCATATGCCTTGAAAATGCCTAATAAATGCTCTCGTGTTTTTCGTATCTGTTGAAGTATTGCTTCCTTTAATACGAAATAGAAAATATCCATCCATGATTGTAGTTAGTAATGTAAGTGAATTGAGCTATAGGAAACTTAGATTATAAAAGTTATTTTGTGGAGATGCTACTTTAGTGACCAACCGGCCCCGCTTGATTATATTGCACCTCGGAATAGGAAAACTTTTAATTGCATGGATTTGGGTACTAACGACATCATTTACAACTTCATTGATCATTTGGTAGAGCATAATTTGCACTAAATAATTTAATCTTTATGATGCTGCAGATATACCTCTTTCCCATTTTAATGTGTGAGAATACTTAATTATTTATCTAAGTAAAATTTTGGACTTGTAACGGAATCAAAAAACTTTTTTCTGAATGTAACAAAAAATTCCGTCCTACATACATTTTGTTTCACTTACAAATTCACTGTTTTATACAATCATTTTTTTTTGTCCATCGACCTGCATAAATGCAAGTGCTTTTACAACGTAGATACTATTATTATTTCCATAGAACACAATATTGGAAACAACCTCAATTATTTTTTACACTAGAAATCTAATGGCTTAAAACAAATTTTATTACTAAAGTTTAAAAAAAAAAGTTTTTTAAAAGCACTATATTATATTGTATAGTGCTCTCAGCGCCGCAGTAGACCACCAAAGTTAGTGAATCTAGAACAGTGATGGACTTTTAAATGTTTTAAGAGAGAATGAAATTGTGTTATCTAACTATAAACCATTGAAAAGCAGATTTACGTCAGAACTATAGGACTAGGACCGGATACGGTTGATCGACTCGGAAGTATATATTGAAGTTTGATTCTATCATAGATTTTATATATTTATTTTGAAATGTCAATAAACAGATAAAGCAATACTTAGAATACAACCCCTTCATTTTGATTTCGTCCCCTATAAATTGTTAAACTAACTTGAAAAAAACCACCAGTCTGAGGATACCGCGGAAGCGGTGAAACCGGTTCAAAATTCAAGTGATTTCAAAAATTCAAAAATTTATTTTATTTTAATTACGATAAATTTCCACCAAGAAATTTTAATAAAAATCTGAAGTTTCATGTACACAATTTAATTTTGTGTATTATTTTTATTTTTAAAAATTCACATGGGATATTTGGTGCTACATTCTATATTTGGTGCGTTACGATGCGCTCTTGAAATAATAATAATCGGTTTTTCTGAATGTTGTTAAATAAAATATTTATTTATCCTAATACCGGATAAAAAACGACTATTCAATAAGAGTCACAAAAGGAGTCAAAATTAGATTAATTATTTACAAGTATAAATGGTTGGACGAATTTAATATTTTTTAATGGGCGTAAACACAAATATTTAAACAATTTTAAAGTCGAATTTGATAAGATCCTTTTAACTTGGAGCAGGCATAACACGATTCATTTGCAAAACTAATGACAAGCTTTACATTAAGATCACAACTTTGTTTGCACAGTACATGTATTAAGCACTTAGTATATAGTTGAAGATATTTATGATGTAATTGGCGAAATCCTCATTCCAACCGAAAGATTTAATTAAAGATAGGTACGTACTTACATACAATATATATTAGCAAAAGCATTATTAAATCGTTCAAAAATTATATGTCATAGGATCAAGGTTGAAGAAAAATAGTGATTTCTATTTTATATTCAAGGCTCTGAAACTTCAAATGGAAATTTATTCTCCATATCAACTTTGCATCGTTATTGAACATGACAGAATTTTCTTAGCATATTCTATGAAATGTAAAACTGGTATTACATACGAAATTTCCAATATAGATAAGTAGTGGAAGCGTCCATTCGGTGGAACGAACTTAACCAAAATTTATTACGCGGTCAATATTATGTTGGCGGTTCTCATCATGTTTCGAAAACCTCAATTTTATTCCATTATACTCGAAAATGGTGTCTCATGCGCCGATTGTTCCCAAAAGCAAAGAAAACAACGAATTATCTATTGACTGGCTAACTGAGGCTTGATTAATACTTTGCAGAACTCTGAATTAATAGTTTTTTTGTTGTTTGATCCAAAAAGATTTCTGCTTGACAAGAAAAACGGGCAAATCTGGAATTTAAACATTCGCATACAAGATACAAATTCAAACGATATTTTTTAAACAATATATGTGGTAGCGCAAATGTTTTACGAAGGACACTGATGCGATTTCCACGTGTAAATAGCGGGATATTAAAATTCGGACAACCTCTGACGAATCTACCTTGTACTCAAAATCCAAAATCCGTGATTTCAAAAACTACAAGCAATTATATAATAATATCAGTATTCTGGGTTTCGGCACTTATATGTAGCTATCCAGCTCCTTAATATGTAGATGTAGATTTGCGATATGCAATATGTAATGCGAAATAATAATTTTATGGGATGCGATGCGAAGAGACTTTGACAGCAATCCAAAAACAACTGCGTGCTGCGACAATAATATCGGTGCGTTGCATTCGAATTTGGAAAGTTCTGATTGGCGGCAAGTGGCCAATAAGAAGCAGCTTTTTAAAAACTCCAGCTTGTGATAAAAATAACAATGTCCATAAATTTACAACCACAAATTCCGAATTCCTTTTCTACAATTGAGCAGGTCTATGCAAGTTTTAGTCGATCGTTGGTGACGGTCTTTCGGGTGTATTTGTCGGAGCTTAGGACGAAAGGACATGGTAAGACGCAAGAATGTAATGCGGCGTTGTTACAAAACCTCTTGGAGGTTTCTAGAAATGTCTACTGTCTGCATGCCCCACTTAGGAGCGAATGTGGCAAAGTTAATCATTCTGAGTTTAATATTTTTAATTGTATTTATATAGAAGGACCAAAAGCTGCCTATTAAGCAAGTTAAGCAAACGTTTCTTACATTAAATATAAAAGTTTTTCTTTAAATAAAAGAGATAAATTTGTATCTTTCTAGTTCTAAAAGTCCTTTTTGAGTGCCCTTTCAATTATTTACTTAACAGTTTCGTATAAAAACTTATCGTTAAGGCAAGTTAATAAATAATTGTTAAAAATGGTAAGATACCTTATATTGCTACTAAGGAATGCCTTTAAAACGTAAATAAACCTTAACAAATAGACGGTACGGTAATTCAAAACGTATTTTCTCGTAGAAAACCAAGATGCTGGAATGAAATATTGGTTCTAGAATGATACTCAACCAAGTGAAATAATTGAATGATAAATTGATCTTTAGATTCTCGTGGGGGTAAAGATAAACATAAAGCAAGGTTGTTATTTTGTTCTGTTAATTTATTTTATAAATCTTCACAGCATTAAACTCATAACGATTAAACGTTTTACCATAATAATATTATATGCCATGAGAAATTAATTTAATTAAATCACCAATAAAAAAAAATCTAGGTGTACTAACCTTTTGACTTCCTTTCCTTATCAATACCTACAACGCTGCTTAAACGAAAAAAGGGCACAAACCAAAATATATAGTATTCATTTTATATACTTTATACCTTAGCAAAATCTCTTTAAAATCGCTTCAAATTTATACAATCCTGTTATATCCTGTGTTCGGTAGATACCTACAATAGCTTGAAATTGCAATGACCTGAAAGGAACGAACGGAAACTCAAATCATGTGTGAATTCGGTTGGCCATGTTCCCCATACTGATACTAGAGATTCTTGTAGCTAATACGGCCGTGTACTAACTGGGAACATTACAATCAGTCAATGGACAACACAAAGCCTTTGTCATGCAAATTTTCCCGATTACTGGTAAATATTCATTATGCAGACCTTGAGCATTTTCCCACAAGACTTGTAAAGGTTAAATCAGTTTTACTGGAAAATGTCATAATTAAATAAGTAATGTCCTTTAATGTTTACAAATAAATTATTTATGTAATAAACAAAATGAGTATGTAATTTATTTGTTAAAATAACTTAGGATAGATATTAAAGCTAAATAAGTGTAAGGCTTGTAAGTTCCCTACATTGGTGTAGAGCGAATAGCGAGAAGCGGGACAATTATGGCCTTATAAATTAAATTATTGTAAGTATATATATGTATATGTTACTCGAAGGACCTTTGCGTGTAATCACATCCAGTAATTTCCACAATATTAAATATAAAGGATCGACAGGAAAACCAACAGCAAATCAAGCACTCCACTAACCTTGAAGTATCACATTGGTTCCTCGTATTGGTACAGCGATGGGTGATGTGCTATCAGCGGTTGTAGATATATCTTGAAGCACAGCAATCTTTATTCGTGGCTCAGGCGGCGGAATTATAATAATAATTAGCGGGTTTAGTAAATAGAAAATAGCGGGACGACAAGGCGTGCTTGTGAGTGAGCCAAAGATTCTCAACTGACTTTTACTCAGCAAAATGCATCTTGCGTGTGACAATTTGTGGAACATATGAAACTCAAAATTAGTGGGTAGATACTCCGCATATTAGAGACCTGACAACAAATATACATTTATATATAGGTAATCATTGGTTCCGGCCCAAACAATAAGTTTGTTCTGTACTCCAACAAAACTCGATGTACAACCCGAAAACTGGTGAATCTACATCATTTAAGAAGTTTGGTTTTACCATGTATAAAGAGTTTCATGTATATTTTAAAGGAAAAAATCAGTTGATTTGTATTTAAATATAACGTAGAAATGACATGTGTGTACTCGCACTTCAGCTTAATACTCTTGCAATGACAGCCAGCTTTCATATTGTTGAATGCGGCGACCGCTACTCCAAGCCGCACTCCCAGTGTTTTCTGAAATTCCGTTCTCTGTCATGTATTGTATTGAAATACATTGTATGGATATACATATGTACGAAATACGTACATGTATTGAAATACAAACGTACCGCATTTTACACCAAAAAACGTACACTTTCTCAAAAAAAAAAACCTTTTTAATTTTAATAATAAAAATCACATAATATATTAATTTACTTTCCTCATACTCAAAGTATCAAAAAGTAATACTTATTAATGAAACTCTACGATTGTTTTAGTAAATGCAATCAATGTTTTTCCTGATAAAAGCTTTTTCAGAAACTTTGTTTGGGTTTGTTGTTATTTGTTAGTTTGGGACATGGAACGAAAAATAGAGGGCTATTTCAAAACCTTTATCTAAATAAATATAATGATGTTGTCTTTATATGCGATCCATTTACTGAGTTGTGTTAGTTGGTAGAACCAAGCAAAAATTATTTTTATAAATTATTTTTATAGGATCATCCTACCTTCATGTAATGAAATGATCAAGAGACATTGCAATTGGTGTACCAATGCAGTGCCCTATGCACCATTGAGTGTGGATAACGGAAATTAGTAGTAGTAGTGGTTCTATTTAATAACCACAAAATATATTAAGATAAGAGACTTGAATGTCATGTTAAAATACACTCATTTCTCGCGGTTTACATTTATAAGATTTTTTTAATAGGGTTCTTCCCGATAGCATGAATATCCTTGAAAACGTTATAAATATTTAAAGTATATTTTTACAATTTCAACGATATAAAACACAATGATCCAAAAATTGATTTTCATTTATAAATTTACGTTTTAAAAATACGAATGATTTTTAACGCCCGTTATTGGCTAATGACGTCATACCCGTCGACCGTGAAAGGCGTGAAATTAATTCCGTAGTGAGCGCCTATATTGCTGTGACGTCACACTGCATGCGCGCCAAATGGAGGATTTTGCGAGCGATTTGAAAAAGCGCTATTTCAAACCGCGCTAGAAAATTCATATGACATCGTAAAAAATTTTAAAAAATTTCATAGATTTGTAATTTTTCAATCAATTTTTTAAATAAAAAATACAAAATCGGGAAAAAACCCAATCATTTTTTATTGAAATAATATCTAAGCTTGTTTTGTGTTCTGGAAGCAAAAAAAAGAAGTAAGATTTCTTTCATAAGAATCAATTAACAAGTTTCTCGAAGAGTGGTTTTTAACATCATCGTTTTCGCGAATCTAGGATAAGATGTTGAATTAGGTTCTTTAATGATGTAAACTTTTTTCCTGAAGATAAAGCAGCGGGCCGGAACATAAACAAGGATATTCGAGCAATGTTTCAACGCCACAAGTCGATTTTATGTTCTCTCCCATGTCTCAAAAAAAAGAACCAGGGTAAATAAGTTTTTTCGCACTAAGTGCGTAAATTCACGAACGGTATTACGTGTTGACATTTCGGGGAAGTGGTATTCATTTTTGGGTGGTTGAGGTAGTTTCAGTTAACAGGGGGTTCTAGTACGTAGGTAGATACTTCATCCTGAAAGATTCCTGAAATGCTTTCAGGATGACATAAAGGAAAGGATTGGATTCCTGAAGTAGATGGAACAAGGCCGTTGGATAAAACTACATAACTTAGAACACTAAACCCAAAAAGGTACTTGATAAAAAATATCTGTAGTGATACTACGTCTCAACATATTCAGTATCTAGAATCTAGATACTAACCAAATAACAGAATTCTTTCCGCCTTGAAAACTCGCTACGGTTTTTCTTTTCACCTAAAATGTGTTCTTTTTCTAAGAGAATAAGAAGTTATAGTTTAATTAAAATATATTGGCTACTGCTACTACTACTTTCCCTTATCGGCAGCCAAAGGTGCAAAGAGCATTGCATCGGTACACCAAGTGCAGTGATTTTGATCATTTTATTACATGAAGGTAAAATGATCAGTCAAACGCTTCCCTTACAAACCCCCTTACAAATCGAATCCGTGACTTTATGCACGATAGCCAAATGCGCTACCATTATGCTACGAGACAGACAAATATATTGACATAAGTTTTATACTACCATATTCATTTTTTTTTTGAGTTACAAACGTTAACGGTTTGTTTTACAGAAACAGTCAAGAAAGTTTAAAAATAATGTTTTTTTTTAAATCATTTCACTCAAGCCTGAACCATCTTCGAAGAAATATTACTTTTTGTTTCACTGTTACAACAATGGATTTGTTCAGTGGAAGATAAAGCAATCGATTGCATTATAATGCTGCAGATGAAAAATAACTAAACAATCTTATTAAAGATAGAGATACCTGTAGGTACCAATGTAATAAAATATATCCGTGAAGTGTTGTAGGTATTACAAAAAAAAGCCTAAGTATGTTTATTCATAAATAAATACATTTTATTTTTATATTGACGTTTCGATATCAAAGGCGCCCCAAGAATATTCCTAAAGGGTAGTTAATATGTCTTCTTCTTCTTCTTTCCCTTATCCGCACCAAATGGTCTATAGGACACTGAATTTGTGCACCAAGTGCAGTGAATCTTAATCATTTTATTACATGAAGGTAAGATGATCAGTCTTACGCTTCAGTACCAGTCTAAGGTATCACACATGAAATATTAATATGAAAATCACATGTAAATAAATATTTCATCCTACGGGAATCAACCCGCGACCCTATGCACGGTAGACAAATCTGCTACCACTGTGCTTCGAGGCGGACATATAGTTTATAATTATATACCTTGATAATATTTCGTAATAAGTCCGGATGTTTAAAGAAATATCTAAAGTATTGTAAAATTAACAGTTTTTTTTTCTATTTCAAACAATTGATAATTATCAAAGCAAAACTCATTATTAGTTTAAGTCAACTGTACAACTTTTAACTGTGTAGATTTTAAGTCAAAGTGACACTAGGAAAGTATGTGCCACTCAGAACAACAAAAAGGAATTTCTCTTACAAATCTCTCTGCCCGCAAGACACTTTACTCTATAATAATAAAGTGGGTTTCAAGAAGGAATTTAAATTTTGTTTCTAAATTATTTGGTTTTTAAGTAAGCGTTGTTTACGATGTATAAAATGAAGATACTTAAATATAAAGAACCTTAAATAAAGCTTTGTTTATGGGAGACGCCGATTCTTTATTTGCTATTCAAATAATTAAAAAAATCTTGAGAACTCGAAGTACAATATTTCACTCAACGAAAAAATCTTGAACAACTTGAAAATTTAAATTAAGTTGACAAAGTATAAAACGTTTTCACTTTATGAGAATTTCGTTTGAAGGGCATAGAAAATGTGATCCAAATTATTGTTTCTTTTTTCACATTTTCCCCCTGTACAGTCAACTGAGCTAATGGAATTTTCACCTCAATTTAACATTTTTATATTCTTCGGCATATATTGAGAAAAGTTTACGGTAGAGACCTCAATAAGTATTCTATCTTTGTTGAACACAAGTTTCTTGTAAATTGAGCAAGAAAGTAAAACGGTAGAGTTCAAACGTATCACAAGATTTTACAATAAATTAATTTAATTTTAGTTCATTTATTTACTTGATGTGTTCATATATAATGGGTACATTTCATTTGTGGTCAAGGACTGCCAAATAAGCTAAAAGCTGGGTATTGGCAGTCCTGTTACATATGTATACAACAGGAATACATAATATACGACATACAGTTAAGGTAAGAAGTATAATATGTTATTTTGTTTAATTGCTAATTGCTTTTTGTATGTTTTTACTGTCATCATTGTAAAGATACATTTTTTTTTTCTGATTTTTGACACTTAGAAGAGGTTAAAATATTCTTCTAGAAGGATGCGAGTTAGGGTTTAAAATTTTATGAGCAGTTCTCGTAGTTACTACTAGCAATTTCTCACCATAACGTTATACCAAGTAAGGACCGACTTTATGTTGTTGAGAGAACTAATTAAATTCATTCGCTTGAAGTCAAGTTGTAAATTTAACCATTTCAAAAGTAAAAAACATTACTTTACGAGTGAAAACATGGCGAATTAAGACATTGAAATAAGGCTATTTTAAAACGTTTTATAACTGTAGGAACCTGGACAAGTGTGTGCTCATCAGTGTGAGATTTAGGGGATGAAAGTGGACTGTAATGATGATTAGGGATGCAAGGAGAGCAGTTCAACTAACCTGCTTGTTGAGGTCGTGTTATCGGCTCCTCCCGTGTGTAGCCTGGAGGTCTTTCCTGGATGCTGGTAGCTAGAGGCTGTTGGTGAGCCCTTCACTATTACACAAAATTCTAGTGAATGTTTGCACGTCGCACGTGGATCGTGCAAGTCAAGGCGTTTTGGCGTTTGTACGTGGTCCGCACGAAATCAAAGTGTTACGTTCAGTATTAGAAATGCAACTCCTGTGAGCGACGGTTTCGTTTACCCTCAGATATGAAACAGTCATGAACGTAGGTTACGTCCATATTCGTTCAACGTCGGTTTCGTTTTCTCTACTAAATGCAACTAAGTACTATGCTGAGCGTTGGTTACTTCAGCATTCCCAAAATGCAACGACTGAATGCAACTTGCAAGGCTTAGCCGCGTTATGGAGAGGTATAGAGCAGGGGAAAATGTGACAATAATCGTCAGGTTGGGTAATTTGGGAAATGACGATATATTGGTCTAAATAATTAGAATAAACCGTTTAGATTATTTTTCATTGTTTTTTTTCTGTAACTTATAAGTGCCGGATGACTACAAGTACTCAATGAAGTGTTTGGCTATGTTAAATAGTCAATATAGCTTTTAATTTTTCTCATATAATATTACACTGCAATTAAAAAATAATGAATTTTAGTTCTGATCATTCCGTCCCATGTCATTATTTTCATTTTCTATTTGGGGTAATAAGCCCTAATTTAAATGTCGCCTTTATATATTAATAATAATCTGGAACAATGTTGGCAGTTAGCGTCAAAACTACTGAACGAGGACTTGAGTTGGGAAGACACAAGGAACTGACAATCGATCGACAATTTTATGGAATCAATAATAACCAATTATTAATGAAAATGGTATAAGATTACCTGAGATCGGCCTAGACATCTTTTATCAACTAAAGTCTTGTTTTTTGTCGTATATTTATCCACTTCCATAACTTTCTTTTTATTGATACCCCTTTTCCGTCATTTTTTTATGAACGCGTATGTATTTTAAAGATTGTTCTGCTAAAATTAATGTAAATACGAAAGTAAAAACATCTGATGCAAATACACGGAGTAAGAAAATATAATTTATTAGTAATACTCTAGTCTCAAAGAAGTCTCGGTCTTTTCAAATATAAAAGACTAGGTACTTAGAAAGTAAATTGCACTTCCTGCTTGGTTTTTAATAGCACCTGCAAAATATTGTAAAGGATGCTTCAGTGAATTCGTTTTTCTTCTGCATCACTACATTCCCGAATTAATTAACGGAAAATCTTCCTTACAAAATTCATTTTAATGGCTCTTTAAAAAAATACTTAGATACTGTGATAAAAATTAAATGAATGGGTTAATTTTACCGTCTTTACTTGGTTGGAAAATTCAATATTAAAACTGGTTAATATTATTTTTGGTAATTACATATCATCATCATCATACCATATCCGCTCCCTATGTGGAGCATATGGAATCCACAAACTGCCTCCAGGCCAAACGATCGGCCGCCAGCTCCCGTGTATCCTCCAAAGTCAAGTCCACGTCCCGCAGCTCTGACGCAAACTGCCGACGAATTACATATACAGTTTAATAATGATAATATAAGGAAATACATTACAAAAAATAAATAAACTAAAATAATCAGAAATACCTATAATACGGAACTTTCGGATACAAAAATTCGACATGATCGGATGTCTCAATCACTTCACTTAAAAATACATTTTTGTACCATGCTACTGAATTGTAAGAAAGTTAGATTTTATGATTTAGGTAAGGATTATGTCACAGACATAAAACAAGTAATAAATGTAAATTTTAGACATCCACAATTTTTCAAATATATTTTTTGTTTTTTATTTGATGTTTACTACACATGATTTAAAAATCCATAACAATGGCTAGACTGGAACATTAATTTCTAACGATGGTTCTACACCAATAAATCTAACTAAATTGGTAGCTTTTCAATCGATCCCTCTGGAATGTGGTGCAAAAACTTTAACCATTTCCAGAGATTTTTCGACGAAACTCTAATAAATAACAAATCCAACTTAACCTCTCTTTGATCCTTGTTCGTTTGCACGAATACCTATGAACATAAAAATCTTTTTAATAAAAGACATCGCTGTAAGAGGAAAAATATTTTTTAGATCGTACACACTTTAAGGATGAAAAAAATACAAAAATCACAAAAAAAAAAATACCTCTGCAAATGTTTTATAACCTACAATTTGGTATTTTTAAATCATCAGTAATATTATGGATTTTATTACTTTAAAATTTAAGACAGTAGATACGTCGTCGGTTACTCATAAAAACCCAATAGAATGTTTTTTGTGAACCAGGATAAAAAAATATTTCATATGTGATACCTTAGACTGGCGCTGAGGCGTAAGACTGATCATCTTGCCTTCATGCTACAAATGGTGTACCATTGCGGCTTCCTATGCACCATATGGTGCGAATATGGGAGAGTAGTAGTATTAGTACCAGAACAATGCGGGGTGACGTTCTATCCTCTCTGTTTGCCTCTTAGAGAAAATGGCGCTAGGTTAGTCAGTTAGTCAAAAGTTTGTTATAATGATTTATGCCCTGACTCGACACGGATTATCTAGTGAGTCGGGGCCAGGTCGCGACTGAATAAGTCGCCATCTATCTGTCTAATTAACTATTGTGACTATAAACAAAATTATTTTAATTGTTAATAAATACAACAATTTAAAGGGCTTATCTTTTGACTCACCAATAATTATAATGCAGGCTGCGCGATTACTCTCCAGCTTTCACAGGTCTAGATATTTAAGTAAAGTCTATTTAGTGTAGTTCTGGTGTAAACTACCAACGAATCAACGATCTTTACGCCTGTTTTGCTTAAATCAATATTTAAATCACAAAAATAATCATAAAAAAATCCAGGCAGCAACAGTTTTTGTCTAAAGTCTAAAGAATCAATAATTTATCAAAACATTCTTACAACATTTTGGGTCGTGTTCAAATACTTGTAAACAAATCTGGATTTTATCCCAACACTGGAGTATGTATATATTTTATTTTTATATCCCTACAGAGATGAGGTAGAATTTTTTCAAATTCAGGAATATGGATATTCGAGCGTTTACAGGGCTTATGACCTGTCATTGGCTGGGTTAAGTGGCCACTTTATGTAGGTACTACAACATTAGGTACTCCTTATTCCGCTTATTGGCGAATATCCACACCAGGTAACATTTTTGATTTTGTATATATGCTACGAATCAAGAATCATCCACCAGCGAGTTGAACGCTCCATCTATGCATTGATATTGAAGTTAAGTATTTATTGGCAAATTACTTTTATTTTTGTGGTTAAGACTCTTCTGACGAGTTAAATTAAGTACTAGTAATCGCCTGCAGATGACTCTGCAATTTATTTGACTTATATTGACTAATATTTAGACCAGGAATTTTTAAAACATTTTGGGTTGTGTTCAAATACTTGTACACAAATCTGAATTTTATCCCAAGACGGAAGTAGGTATATATTTTATTTCGAATATCCATATTCCTGAATTCGAAAAAATTCTACTAATAAAACAAAACATTCTTTATGATATTCCTTTTTTATTATTTACACTACGCGAATGGAATAAATACAATAAATGCGAAGTGCTATTAATGTATCATGAAAATATTCCAGCATCTCCAGCTGCATCTGGTTTTTGTATTTATGTTAGTATATAAAAATATAAGTATCTGGGAAGCAACAGCATCTGCGCTTACTCTTTCTCTAGTACTTACACCCCTCCTCCAGACCCTCCACCGTTTACAAAACCACTACCCCTTCTACGATTCAGTTTTCTTAACTCAGCTCTCCAATCTCGCGGAGCTGGCCGAAGTTGACCGAAGTTATAAACCCACCTCTAACTATTTCATACTGTTAATACCCAGAAAACGATAGAATTACTAGTATATAGAATATTTAAAAAAAAACATGATTTTTTTTAAGTGTTTTTATCTGGTTTTGATGACACAATAAAATAGTGATCTATCGCTTGGAGGCAATGTGTGAATGCAGTCTAATTTACATTATGAGCTTTATATATCTACTGTAACTATGTGACCTAGATATATACGTTTTAAAATTTAGTTCTCACGCCTTGTATCATTAATAACCTGTAGAATAAAACTTTTTTTTAAAATCATAAAATAATATAATTACAACCCAGTTTCTTTGTCTCTGTTGAGATATCAACGTTTAAACGCATTGACTGCAGTAACAATAGTAAAATTCTTGGTTTTACTTACGCAATTTGTTTTTTAATTCATAGATTTAAAAAACATTCAATTGATATTTTAGTGTTTCTTAAATTTAACAAACACCAAATTCTATTTAACGTTCTTTCAAATGTAATAGTAATAACAATATAATATTTACACTGCATTATCATGAACAAGGTAGATTAATAAGTATCGATTTAAAAAATAATGCTAACGGTTCTGGGTTGAAAAATGTAGAAATGTACCATAGTAGTATAAAGCTCACATACATTAAAAACAGTAGACGTAAGACTAGACTGACGTAAAGAAATTAAGTAATCTTACTATAAATATATAGTCCATAACATTAAATACGTCATTATTATTTAGGATTTCTTGAATGTACGCTTCAATCGATTTTTCAGTTAAAATTTATGTAAAACAACTTAAATTCAAGTAATTCTGTGACATTTCTTATCATTAATGAGATGTATTATTCCGAATTCAGACCCTGTGAAGATAATATATAATTTTAGAAGAAAACTTTGCTCAGAAAAATTAAATTAGTTATTAAATTTTCTTTACCTAATTCATTCTCCATTCCTTACCATTTCCCGCGTCTCCAATCAATCTATCATTTTATTTTATATAAGTGCTGTAGGCTGAATAAATTTCTTGAATCAAATTCTGTCGGAGAAGGAAATTATTTTGAATTTAAAAATAAAATTCTTCTAAGAAAGCCTCTTTTCTGGGCTGCTTTTTGCCTACGTTTGTTATTTTATGCCCTCCATCTTCCGTCAATAACTTCCGTGGACTAATACTTACTATGGAATCGTACCACTTACTTATACAATACATACACACTTAGAACCGTGGCCATATTATTGCTACTTATATTCTTTCAACCACTACACACGAAGATACTTTTCAGTAAAAGCTGTCGCGCAAATGTATCTCACTGTCACGAAAAAGACCCTATTAGAAAAATAATATCTCTAATGTACTCAAGTTACCCATCAACAGAAAAACATTTTTCTACAGATATTGCATCGGGTAAGTGCCCATTTGACTTTTAACTAACTCATTGGTATCAAATAAATAACTTAAGAATAATTTAGAAATTTGTACTTCCCATGAGCTCATTTGCACCTAATGGTGCGCACTATGCATAGGATAACTATTATGCATTGGCATACCAATAATAGCGTAGATATATTTTTCATTTACCTACGTAAAAGTACCCTTGACCTAGGGCAGAAATCACCAATATATAGGTAGATACAGGTCGGTAAAAGGTCGTTATCAACATTGTATCGTCACACTTGTACCCACCTCGTGCCTGAGTGTTTGGGATGTTTTTTTTTCTGCGTTATTTCTGGCATGTTGTGGTGATTAAGATAAATCGAATAAATTAATCACACAAGAAACATTCTACCTGGTGAACAATGCTATGTCCTATTCACCTTTAGGTGTGATCTAAGAAAAGGAATAAAAGGCGAAAATTAAATTTACACGGAGTAACAAAACTCGTAGTACATGTAACTCAAAAACTGGTGAATCGACATCATATTTGGAGTCAAATGTGTAAAATGACTTAATTAAATCTGTGCTTGAAAAATATTTTTTTTTCTTCTCATAAAAGCTTTTTTAAGTACCGCAGATTAAGTAAAATTGCACACATTCTTATCAAAATGCGGTTTTTTGTTTTGTATTCTTTATGAATAGCATTAATTTGACTAAATCAATTATATTTGATATCAATTTCGAAAAAATTAGCGATTTTTTTTTTACTTCTTACTCGATTTTCTCGAAAACTGTGAGTCAAATCAATTTTTTTATTAAATTTATTAAAATTGACTCCAAATATTATGTAAATTTAATGGTTTACCGCTTGTACGTCGAGTGTACCTATTATATAAATATCTTGAATTACGCACATAGATTTATTTTTGCTAAAAAAAATGTGCTCTAAGTTTATAATATTAAGATAAAACAGGTAGGTACCTACAGAGATGAATGTCATTTATGTCTTTTAGGAAAAGCTGCCATTTTTGTTCTGATTGTCTCTTTTCTTCTCAAGTTGATAGCAGCGTGACATTTCTTGTTCTTGGGCTAGAACAATAGTGTTCCACGGTGAACGAATTATTGTGTTGTTGGCTGCTGCACTTCGGAAGTATTTACTTTCTAGATACCCACCCCCGTATAGGTATCTTCTACCCCTTTTCATTCTATAGAATACTCGGCATTGAACGACACGATACAATACAGAGTAGGTCAAATATAAAGAGGGGTGAAAACTCTGCCCTGAGGTGACATCTCGCGAGAGATATGAATTCATTTGGAATATTTTTGTTCATATTTTATACACGCTGAACATCGTAACCAAAAACTCAATCTTTACTGGGCCCTGAAACTATTTTAAAATATGGCATTTAAAAATTGTGTGATTAATAATTTCGTGATATTATTTATTCTACGCCAAGATATTACTCATTTTGCGATTATGACTTTCATTCTCATTATTTAATGTCTCCATTAATTTGTTTTGCCAAACCCAAAGCGCTTATGATGTATGATAAATTTAGTTCGCTTTCTGCAAATCCTACACACACCCCTACTCGTTCACTCACCCTGACACGCACACACAATTACACTTACAAAATACACTAATTGGTTTATTTTTTATTATTGTTAAAAACTGCCGCCAGTGAAATATTTTTCTTTACGCATTAATTTCCAAAATATGTGTACCTAAACATTTTTTCAAATCGCATACAAAATACAAATATAATAATATGTAAAATAATACCTAACTTCAGTACGTACACGTACACTTAAAGTAAATTTTTAATTTTTGCATCTTTTTAAAAATACCTACACATCTTTTCAAGCTTGACAACACTATTCATCTCGATACTAAGCACGAAAAATTTTTCCAGGCGCGC
This sequence comes from Micrasema minimum, assembly GCA_022494985.1. Lineage (NCBI taxonomy): Eukaryota > Metazoa > Arthropoda > Insecta > Trichoptera > Brachycentridae > Micrasema > Micrasema minimum. The sequence continues at coordinate 55,155 of JAGVSP010000232.1, read as the reverse complement.
AAACAAGTCAAGGTACAATAAAATTTCCTTGGATAAAGTAACAAAAATATTATCTAACAATGTTTGGTAAAGGAAAATGAACATGTGTCAAAAAAATTGGAATATTTGTTCCGCTCGATGACTGCCATTCCCCTCAACAACCAAACCACAAATAATACATTATATTTCGATAATACGGCTGAATAAATCTTTGCGAAATTTCTGAAATAAAAATCTATATAATCTTTTTAGAAAATTTTACCGTTTTTAAAAAGTACCTTCAAATTATAATACGCACAGAAATTTCCTAACGTTTCTAACAAAGAGTATTTTACATAGCGTAATATATTACAAAGCTAAAAATTTGTTTGTTTTATCAAGCTTCGGCCGCTTGAATTCTGTTAAGTGTGCTCAAATCTCGTACAAGAGCCGAATTCAAAATAATACGACAAAGGAAGTTGAGTTATATTGATGTAGAGAAAATAAACTGAGATAGATGACGCTAATATTTTTCACAGGAAAATGAATCATAACGACAGAGAAATTACTAGATAGTAAAAAATATTTGAATATCGTATAAATTGACGGACCATGTATATGCAAAAATGTATGCAAATTTTAAATATGTTACAGTTAAATTTCGAAACACGGTTTTCGGATAAATCATTTATCTCTTTTCTCTTTTGCATTGAAATGAGGCTTTACGATTATCGACTTGATAGATTAGGTACCATTTCAGTATTCCGCACTTGATTCCAACATTCAATTTTGAAAATAATAAATAGTAAAAATAGTTTAAAAAACAAGTACGAAGTGTATTGTTTTGCTAAGAAACTTTTTGTTGCTTTAAAATCATAAAACATCATTATCAATAAATATCGGTTTCACAAAACTGCCTCCAAGCTAAGTAATCACCCGCTAGTTCCCGCGCATTTTTCCCAAGTCAGGTTCACGTTTCTTGATTCTGACGCAAACTGCCGATAGATTGTCAGCAGTGGGCGTTTAGGACGTCGAGAACCACGACAGGAAAATTTTTACTGTCTGAGTAATAAACGACGAATATTCAGCTACATAAATAAATAAAATATCATCGCCGTTCTATATCCGTTTCATGTGGAGTATATGAATTTCCTAAACTGCCTTCAAGGAAAACGATCAGCTGTCAGTTCCCGCGAACCAACCCTAATCAGATCCACGTTCCTTAGCCCTGACGGAAACTGCTCACGAATTATAAATATAGAAAATAAAAAATTTATAACCATTGACAATCATTCCATAAAGTTTATTTTATTTTATTTAATGTCACGAATCCAGCTATACAACCGAAATTCGTCAACATCTATCTCAAATTAAAATGAGTACCCAGCGAACATCTTGAATTGCCATATTGTATTTTATTCCGATTATTATGAGATCCACAAGAGCCCTTGTCTTACCTTTTCTTCACTCGAACCTTCATTTCTTCAATCGTTATTCTATGGTGTCCTTATTGGTCATCTCCCGAAGGTTCTTCCCTACCAGAGTACTCAAACCCATCTCAACCTCACCCTCTTAAGTAAAATTTATACAAACATATTCAAGGCTTACAAATATAACCACTTTAAAGCGTTAGTATTATTTTATTATGTTCAATATCAGTATATATATCCATAAATATTATATTTGAATTTCACTATAAAACTATCTACTAATTTTTGCACTAGTTTTTTCTATTTTGTTATTTTAGTCTTTTAGATACCCCACAGCAACAACAGGGGATTTTTTATGAGTGCATTAATAAGAATACTTTACGAAGCCAATGAAAAAAAATCCTTCAGAAAACATTGATACATAATCATACCATATTCGCTTCCTATGTAGAGGATATGGATTCTACAAACTGCCTCCAAACCAAGTGATCGGCCAGTTCCCGTGCATCCTCCCAAGTCAGGTCCACGTCCCGTAGTTCTGACGCAAACTGCCGACGGACTATCAACTGTGGAATCCAGGACGCCGAGAATCTGAAGACTTGTAGTGTGTGAGATACAATAAAAAAACACTTTCAAAAATCACCTTAAAGCAAATTTGACGCCAGAATGTGCTAAATGGAAGTAGGGTTTTCTAACCACGTAGCGGGGCTCCCTGGATTTCGGCCCCTTAGGAGTGGTCATTAGTATGTTATTATACTGCAAAAATTATGTAATCGATAATAAAACACACAAATCAAATTAGATTTAGCCACTTTATTTCGTAGCAACGCTTAAAACAATTTGCATAGTATTATTATTAAATTTTCTAGTGTAACTTGGGCCCACATTATATTTTTCTGATAATTTTCAACAGCTTGTAGTTGAAGATAATATATATTATATACATACAGGATAAGCTTTGATATATTTTTTTAACGAGGAAGTCTGATAATATATGTGTACCTTTTAAACATTTCCAACACACTTTCACATAAATTTCTACAATTTTGAACACTTACACATCTATTGATAGTTTATAAATACTTTAATAATTTTTATCAAGAAAATTTAAGACGAAATATTTGAATGTATGTACAATTAATTTGTAATTGTAAATAAATTTACAGATTTTTATTTATAAATTTAAGTTGTATAATTATTAGAAAGAGAGAAAAAAAGATTTGATCAATTTTGGCAACATTAGTTATATGTAAAAACAATATCTAAAATATTTTTTACAATACAAATAGGCATAAATTTTACGGTATTTAGCATTTTTCATGTTATAGGTACTGATTTTCAAACTCGATTGAGTATTTTACCTTATTAATTTCATATCTTATATCATTATTTTTTATGAAAAAAACATATTTACATGAAAAAAATAAGTATTACAGAAATATATTTTTTTTTCCATTATTTTGAGAGATCGTTTTATAAGTTTTTCCTTTTATAAAATGTAAACGAGCACAAGGTACCAAAATTGATTCTTAGGAATTTACAAAATTTATTTTAAATAGTTTTGAAAATCAACTAGTTTTGAAGTTTATTATCAAATTTGGTCATTTCATGACTTAAAATCACAATTACCTAAATGCATACAAACTTAAATCGCCTAACGTTTCCAAAAATACTTTTCTTCTAACACGCTTAATACATATAAGTACAGCCGTCCAATTACTTATGTTTATTAAAAAACAAACTTTCTTTAATGAAAGCTCTCGCTCGATCAATCCATTAAAAAAGAATTAAAAAACATTAGAATAAGGTTATAGAGATTTCCTGTGTATTTTAAATAATAAAAAAACAGCATAGTAAACCCGCGATAAATCAGTGATTTAATTATTTTTATTTAAATTTTCTATAACTAAATAAATGAAAAGTTTTGGGATTGTTAAACTCGATCAGTTTTTGAGTAAAATTCACTATATCGTGGCATGTACTGATATCTTAGTATGTTTTACCCAATAAACAAAAAAGTAGGTTTATTATTCTATAAATGTACGTACTTAATCATTATGAAAGTATATATCTGTCCAATAATTTGATTACAATATAATCTACATTGTATGGCTAAGAACAATTGATGTTTTGTAATTTAACAAAATATATATTTACATTTTGAAACCAAATAGAAAATATGTTCAGAGCATTTTCTAAACAAAAAAGCACATCGTCTAAACAAAATTGGGAAAAGGTTTTCGATAAAAATCTTATGTTCTTTTAAAAACTAACAAATTTTAGGTAAATTTAGGTACATTTTGTTAAGCTAAAAATGTGAACGACTAGATTTAGATATTTCAAAAAAAGAAAAGGCCACAAATATTTATTAATAAAATGCTGAAGCTTTTTTGAAACTCACTCTTCAAAGCTAAAGATGATTTTGTTTAACTGTACTTACGGAATTTCGTATTTGTACAAATGTGTTTATTGTATAATGCATCTAGTAAAGGTTATCGGGGACATAAACTCAATGTTTGTGTCACTCACTTTGCACTTTTCTATAGTTATGGGGATAATTTAATAACTATTCTACTCGAGTTGATTACTTTTGTTATTGACATTTTATTGAAATGAAAATTTTTTATAGCTAATGTAATTAGTATAACCTATCATTTTTATTTATTTATTTCTAATAAACGCCATCATTGGCATTTATGTTTTTAAAAAATATATATTTAAAAAAAATTAAAACCTGAATATGACTAAAAAACACATATGTAGGTATAGCAACAAAAGAATTTTTTTTTAAATAATTTCAAAAAATTAAAATCATTATATAAGATATAGAAGAAAAAACAGTACAGATTTAAAAAAAACAGCAGTATAGGATATAAAAATGAACATAATACTACATATAATAATAACAAGAATAATATAAAATAAAAGAGAAATATACTATTTTTGTTTCCCTATATGTTCCAATCTAATTATACATAAGTGAAAAGAACACTTTAAACATTCTTTCATACACATAGAAAATGGAAAAGTTTCATAAATAATACGATCATAAAAACCATACATACCTATACCAATTACAATACACCATTTCCAAAATGTCTCAATATTCCTACAAATACAGTAAACACGGTGTATATTTATTATTTTTCCCAAAATACGGAACATTTCAAATACATCATTTAATGTAAATGTAATTTTCAATTTCCTTCATTTGCATTTAAGAAGTTCTAAAATGGTTTATTAAAAACGTCCTTTCAAGTGATTCCAAGAAAATAAAATTACCTCTAAGTATCTTTTTTATATACAAGAAATTTTATGATTAACATAGGTATGTAGGTACTGTGAATATCATTTCCTATTTTCTAATAAATTATTATTTTACGGATTATTAATATGTACCTAGTAAGAAATTCAATTTATAAAAGGATTTATTATTAATATTCAAAGCATTAACTTTGTGGTGTAACATTTGATTATTATGTATAAAAAACGTGTATAAAAACACTCACCGACTTTTCTATGTCTACCAGTTTCGCGACGTAACCCGTATCTTCGTCATGACAAACACAACTAAACCAACATGTATGTATGTATGTAATACCGGTCCCAAAATGAGTTTTTATAACTCCTGGGATTATAAGACATGTATGTTTTATAAGATTTTTTTAAATAAATAAAAAAAAAAAAAAAAAAAAAAAAAAAACCAGGAAATACCAATACACACCTTCACCATAGCAGATTCACAAGAATACAAAATCGACATACTGATTTGACACATGCTTTACCAAGCAACCACCAAGGGTTACCGAAACCGGTAGACATGGAAGTTACTGAGTAGTTTTATACAAATTGTTATAAACATAATTTGACAACTACGGCTTACAAAAAACACTGCAAACATTTACTGGTTGTATGTTTTTGGGATAAAATAATGGTTTTTGACTTTTCGTTCCATTTTCGAGTAAACTAGAAAAAACGTTAAAATAAAAGTTTTGTTTAACATCATCCATAGCTGTCATTTAGTCGGTATGAGCATTAGATATTTTAACTAAGATATTACTGTAAAACGCACGATTTCCCATCGTTCTGAGAGCCATTTCTGACCAGTCTATTAAAACTAAACCCTGGACTTCCGCCCGGTCCTTCTCCATCCCCCATAGAACAAGTTTTGGTCCTCATGATCATCAGATCAGTTCTGATACTCGGTCTTCTGACATTGGGAGCGACAACCCCGCAAGCATCTGAAAGCCTTCTCTTAATGGAGAGGGTACACATCTTGGATCTGTGGGTAGGGACATGGGGTGGTAAGGTGCACGGACTGCCAAAGGTTGTGTTTACCCTCTTATGGTGGTTCGGCGCCATTTCTAAGGGGAGGTTGGCTACTACAAACAAGTCGTAAAATAGATCGTCCACTTTCAAATTCTTCTTTGCAGACGTCTCGACGAAAACACAGCATGAATCTTGAGTAGCGCAGTACGCTGCCGCTTCTTCGGGTTGAACGATTCTAAAAAATAATGCATAATAGAATTACAACAACGTACAAAAAAAAGTTTAATTTTAGAAAAAAAATTTTTTTTTTTTAAATTGTAGATTTTAGAATCCATTCGTGATGAAAGTTTACTTAGTATTGAAGATCGATTTACCCATTTGAAAACTATTGGTACAAAATTTTCCTTTGTTGACCTGGTCAAACCAAAATCATCGACGTGATTATTGAAAAGTTTGCGCAGTGTATGCACAGTGGCATATTTATGACACCAAATACTAATTTAAAAAAAAAGAATTTGATCATTTATTGTTTGTGTGGCTAAGCAAATATACGTACCTTCATGTATCTACATATTGTACATACTATGTACTACATTGCTTCCCATTTTTTTCAACACGCAATAAAATATCGCGTGTTTCATTTGGTTATAAAGATAAATTTATCCTTTTCCCGTATATTACGTATATATATTTGTACAAACTAAATAAAATTTGAATTTTTATCACTTTCGTGAACATAATCATACTGTTTTGGAAGAAGTACGCTATGTAGTTATAATTAACTGTCACGTCATTTACCGAGGAGGTTGGCAAATACGATAGACTGTATTTTTTTACATGAGCGAACTCTTCTACGCATTAGTGACTGTATTTACAGTGTAAATCAATTTTGGCAACATATGTGTAAATACATATAAGTTCGCTGATTATTACATAGTTTAACTGTCAATTTTCATGTACGGAAAACTTTAAATTTATATACGATGCGTTGAGGCCAGCGTCATGGTTTTGACTATATTTATCATATACAAATGGGAAGGTTTATTCATAGGATGCAAATTCTGTTCTGTAACGATTTTATGATTTATAATATTATGATTATTTATCCTTATCTATTGCTTGAAAGCATTTACAGCTGACGACCATCAGTATTTTCACTATGCTGATAATAAATTACTTAAAACATTATGACTAGCTTATATGACTAATACGGAAAGTCTACAAATTTTATTGAATATTTCATAAAGCTTATTTGAAAGAAAGGTGAGAATAATTGCATTGCAATTAGAGGTAAAATTCTGTGATTTTAAATTCTAAATATAATGGTTCCAAATAAATGCTTTGAATTCCAACAGCTAAATTACCGTTTAAGCTATTAGTTCAATTCACAAGAGGACAATTCCAATGAATTATCTTTAATAAAGTTGTATAAATTCTCGGTAAGTTAGTAAAGATCGCAGTCGTCAGTTAAGAACCCTCAAGTTTTGAACAGACCTACTACATAATATGTACCTCAGGTTGAAGAGATTCATTCACCTCAAAGTAAGAAGTCATAAAATAGGCAGTCACTTTATCTTATTATAAAGTTTTGCTACCTTTGCTAAGGCTGATTTCTCACCAACAGTTTTTATCGTAGCGGCTTTCACTTTGCTAATATTATATACAACACAAAGTATTGCGTTATTCAATCGATTTTCTTATAAACTTTACAATATTCAATCGTTATTTGTACAATATTATTATAATAATAAATATTACCATTATCATGTTCATTGCAATCATATAGAATATTATATTTTCTTCACTACTCAACCCAAGTTCTACTTGGTCCTAAGTACTTATTATTAACGTCATATACATATACTAATTTTACTATTTATACGTAAACAATGTAGGTATAACAATCATCAAAATCTGTAGTCTACATCAGCTGATAATTTAAATTTACACTATTGATTCAACGAGTCAATAAATACTACTATTTTTCAAATTAACTAGTGATTTAAAACTTCCTTCCAAAAGTTTAAAATCGATATCATAATATAATAAGACACATGGAAATACTTGGTTACAATCGAAATTTTATCGCAGTCTTCAGACAGAAATACCCCCCTTAAGATATTACTTTGAAACCAAAATAAAACCATCATGACATAATATGTAGCACCATAAATAGGTTTTAAGCTGCACTATCTAAAAAAAAAAACTTTTGGAATGTCGCAAAAATGTGATTAAATGAAAAAAGATTTTTAAAAATTCAATATCTCGACATATGAAAGTTTTAGAAACACGTTTCTAAAACTATAACGTGGTATCCTCAGTTTATTTTTTGCCTCTGAAGGTTTTGTGTAATGTATTTGAATTGTAATGATGTATTTAAGATATTACCTTATTTCTTTATCACACTTATTCCCCGCGATGGCCATGGGCACCCTGGGAACGTGCCTCTTGCTGGTCCGCCCCCCACTGTTGGCAGCTGCGCTCATCTTCGTCTCCAGGATCTGCTCCCGCAGTCTTATCACCTCCTCAAAAGACTCTCTGCTGTCCATGCTGAACACAAGCACGAATAGATCACCTGGAAAAATCAATAATAATCAATGTTAAAAGCAAAAAAAAATGTTTTGTATTATCATCATCGACACAGCATTGAAAGAGAACAAAAAACAAAGAATTGAGTGACACTGAAAATAAAAATATAAATTGATAATAAATAAATTAATTTTTTTTTTAAATAGTAATACAATAATAATATGGCAGGCAACATGAGGTACGCCAGAGTGTGGACCGATGGATGAAACTGGAGACCTGGAGCTGCCAAGAGACCTGTAGGAAGACAACCAGACAATGAACAGACGATATAAAAAGTACTGCAGGATCCAGATGGCAGCTCGAAGCCTAGGACAGAAAGCAGTGGACCAACACGAGGGAGGCCTATGTCCAGCAGTGGATGAACAATGGCTGATAAAGAAGAGAAGAAGAAGAACACAGCAGATAAAAAACCCAAATATAAAATAAAGTATTCCTTTGACGCCTTGCACGAAGGTAATGTGGATTTTAGAGAGTATTCGCATGTGACGCGTAGCACCATTTATATGTATATTTATTTATTTATTTATTTTCTGTATATATACAGAACATTCACAGGTGTGAATGTTCCAGTTACATATATACAAGTGAAAAAGATATTTATTACAAAATTATTAAATATTTACAATAAAAAATAGGCTCTATAATTATACATATAAAAACTAAGAAGAAACAATTATAAAAGTAATAAAAATAAAATATATACATGCGTACATAATATATAATACATATAAACAATAATAGATATCTTTATAAAATAAATATTTTTTACTATGTTATTATGTATCTACTAACAATAATTCTAAACATGTGGTTCTAAAATAGGTTAGATTATTTACAAAAATATCAATTTTATTACATTCAATTTTATTATACAACCTACACATGCGCAATAAGGGGTTAAAATATGCCATATTATTTATTAGTAAGTGCAACAAAAAATGTTTTATGGCGTCTTAACCGCGCATTCGGTACATTAATTTGTAATGAATCCATGCATTTTACAGTATCTAGATCACCATTAATAATTTTATGGAGGCATACCAGATCAGACAAACATCTCCTCGTTTTCAGAGGTAAGATATTAAAGTATTCAAGTTGACTCTCATAAGAACGGAGATGGCCACGCAATCCACACTTAAATGACAACAACTTGAGCATTTTTTCTCTGAACTGATTCAACAAGGTTATCATATTTCAAGTAATGTGGACTCCAGATATTACATCCATACTCTAGTTTGCTTCTTATTAATGAATAATATAATATTTTTACCGATTGAGGATTTTTGAATGGTTTGGTTATCCTATTTACAAACCCCAACATTTTTAGGATTTAGTTTTGATATCATTAATATGGGTATCAAAAATAAATTTTGAGTCAAGTGTGATTCCTAGATCCCTAATAGAGTATACTGTTAACAAATGAGTATCATTAAGAGAGTAAGAATATGTTTTTATGTTTTTATTTCTAGTAAAGCTTATAGTATACACACTTTCAAACATTAAGATGCATATCGATAGAGTTGCACCAGTTGATAAGTGCATTTTGCAGTAGATAGTGATCCGAGTCAGATACTATTTTACGAAAAATTTTAAGATCATCAGCAAAAAGAACATGGCAGCATTTTAGTTTAGAACTAAGATCATTAATAAATATAAGAAACAACAAAGGGCCCAAATTGGATCCCTGTGGAACCCCCGAAGTTACAATGATAGGGGATGACTTGAATCCATTAACAAGTACAAGCTGTGTTCTATTATTTAAGTAAGATTTTAACCAACGAAGTAGATCTCCATGTATACCTATTGTCTCTAACTTTTGTATTAATATATATATGGTTAACTTTGTCAAAAGCCTTTTGGAAGTCCGTGTATACGGTATCTACTTGAGTTCTTTCATTAAATGCATTACAGACATAATCGCAAAATTCCAAAAGATTTGAATTAATAGACCTTTTCGGTACAAACCCATGCTGTTGTGTACTCAAAAAAGGCTTGAAATGGGAAAAAAGTTGTGTATATATGAGGGTCTCAAAGACCTTAGCAAAACAAGACAATATACTGATAGGTCTATAATATATATGCAAGTTCTGATATAATTTGCCGATATGCATATATATAATTTGTCAAGTGGTCACTTAACTTAGCCAATGACAGGCCGTAAGCCCTGTAAACGCCGTTATATCCATATCCCCTTCCAAATTTCCCGTCTCTGTTAAGATGTTAATTTTGTGAATGAATACAAGCCTGTAGCGGGTATCATCCGGTTTTCGTCAACAAGTAGTATTCGGACTCACTCAGAGAAAAAAATATTTAAATCTCTCTAAAAACCAACTCAAATGTGGAAACTTCTGTACAAACTCAACATTTATTTAGAAATTTAAAAAAATTGTCATAAATGGTTGTCAGATGATAGGCGGAATGGGGAATGTTGTAGTACATCAAGTGGCCACTTAACCCAGCCAACGACAGGTCATAAGCCTTGTAAACGCCTAGAAAACCCACATTCGTTTTCAGAGTTTCTCTGACTCTGTTGAGATATCAATAATATCTATTATTATATGTATCTTATAAAGTTTTTTATAATCAGTGTGTTGAAATGTTCATACCAAGCCTAGTAACAAATCTAAATTACGTTTACGAAGACATTTAAAATGACCAATGCACGAGTAAGTAAGTGTTCGTTATACCTAAACTCGATTTTTTTTTCAAAGACCGAGATTTAATTTTTTTTACCAAAACTCCAGTTTTGAGAGCATTTTCCTGTTTCCCATCTAATTATATTAGGCAACCTGCTGTTCGTGGATTGTACCAGGAGGTGATTTATACTAATGTCCTTTTTTCAGATTCTTTCTTCCTGCTATCCTTACAAAATGGTAAGTATCGGCTAATAACGATGAAGCATAATGATGGTGGTAATAAAAATCTTCGTTTAATCTATTGGAGAAACCCTATAATGTAATGTAATTATAAGAATGTTTGATAAGTGATTTTAACGAATATCTTTGCCTGAGAGCCATAAAGACTCATTTTAGTGAGATATTTAACAGTTTGCTGTATTTCTATAAATTATTTTATTTCAAAACAGTGTCAGAACTAATAAATTAAAAAAATTACATCAAAAGATCCACTTAAATGCGTCTATTGAAAATCTTTTATTATAATAATGAGGCTTTTTGCCTCTTAGGTAGATATTTTAAAGTACGCGAACGGTACAAATAAAAATAAAAGCTTTTCATATAAATTAATATATTTTAATTAAAAAATTAACAGGGATCTTAAGATGTCTAAAACATTTAATAAATATGTACAATATTTTATTTTCAGTAAAGAACTTTCTATGGAGTCTCCCTCTCTTCTCAGGTCGATTATTACCTGAATAAAATGTAAGAGTTCAGAAACCCTTACCATAAAAATGCTCTACAGTGCAATTTACATATTATACAGATTATAATTATTGAAAAATTGCACGAAGTTATTAGCATTTTAAAATTTCAACCTAGATCCAATTATGTATATAAAACCGCAACCTTTTATATTTCTATACAGGGTGTTTTACTTTGAATGTAATATATTGAAAAGGATGATATTGGTAGTAAATTAACGGTGGATTGACTTTGTAAGGAACACAGAAGTGAGGCAACGGACGCAGCGACCATATACTACGTACGCCTCCCGAGAGCCTTAACCATTCTTGCCTGTTTTATAAGGTTCTCGGCGTCCTGGACGTCTGCTGTTGACAATCCGTCGCAGTTTGCGCCAAAATGTGTGGACCTGACCTGGGAGAATGCGTGGGAACTGGCAGCCGATCGCTTGGCTTGGAGGCATTTTGTGGAATGGAATCCATATGCTTCACATAGGAAGCAAATATGGTATGATGATGAATATGTAACCAATCACGTGTTTTTAATTGAATCCCCAAAGCTTATAGTGATTTATGAACAATTTGGTAAGGATTTTAAGAAATTAAGAACCACTTAAATTTATAAATAATGCGGCAGCTTAATTGGGTTCTTCCCGATTTTATATTTTAGATTTCAAAAAATTGATTGAAGAATTACAATATCAAGGGAATGTCATATGAATTTTCTAGCGCGGTTTGAAATAGCACTTTTTCAAATCACTCGCAAAATCCTCCATTTGGCGTCACAGCAATATAGGCGCTCACTACGGAAATAATTTCACGCCTTTCACGGTGGACGGGAATAACGTCACTAGCCGATAACGGGTGTTAAAATCATTCGTACTTTAGTGTTTTTAAAACATAAATTTATAAATGAAAACAAAATTTTTCATCATTGTGTTTTATATCGTTGGAATTGTAAAAATATACTTTAAATATTTATAACATTTTCAAGGATATTCATACTGAACCCTATTATAAACACTAATACGAATAATGTATGTATGCAGTTTATAACATCTTCAATGGAGGTACAGAAGAATTAACAACCTTGAGGATTACTTTTTTTTTGTGTGGGTACTGAAAAACGGTTTCATTTTGTAGTTTACTATTTTCGTCTCCTCGACCACCCACCTAAATATAGTGCTGTCAAAATTAAACACCATGTGTTTTTGCATAAATCAAATTAATAATTGGTTACTTTTGTGTGATTTAAACACGCGACCTTTTTATATGGCCAGACTTATATTATTATACTCCAACGTTCTGATTTATCTTTGGTCAAGTAATACAGCGATGCATGAGTACGATAAATATAATCACCACCGTTTAGGAAAAGCTGGAATCATGAATGCGTATCTACAGAGTTATCTGACATATCGATAAAAAAGTAATTTTCTTGGAAAAATTAAAATCAAATAATAAATAATTTTGAAGTTATTCTAATGAGAAGAGTCTTAGGTGCAAGGTCGTATAGATCTCAACCGAGAAGACGGAACGGTTCAGTTACTGAACTGTTCGGATTATACCTAGGTGCCTGCAGCCTGCAGAACCGCGCAGTTCCAGGTAGAGGAAGGACGTCCGCAGGAGAGCCATGTTTAGAGATAGGTGTAAACATTATTCTCAGTCATGAGGCATAGTTTCAATAGAGAGAGAAAGACGTATAATTGAATTTTTGATTTTTATATCTCTGCAGAGATGAAATGATTTTTTTTTCCAATTCGGGAATATGGATATTCGAGCGTTTATGACCGGTCATTAGCTGGGTGAAGTGGCCACTTGATGTACTACAACTTTGTAAAGTCCTGAAATTTAACCTTCGAAAGTGACATTCCATACTTGAAAAATACTACCGTGTCTAGGTGTCTAGTTACCAACTACGTCACTTACTACGTCATCAATAGGCATATACGTCATCATTAGACATCTACGTCACACGTATCGTGTATTGGCCTAAGAAGAATTTAACTGCTACTTTTACTTGTCCACGCCTATTGGTGCATATTGCACTACATCAGTACACCAAGTGCAGTTTAGGTATCTTGATAAATTTTTTTACACAAAGGCTAAATGATTAGTTATGTTTTAGCGCCAGTCCAAGGAATTATTTAAAATGTGATATTTAACATGGTCTAAAAAAATTATATGGTGTCAGAAATAATATTTACATGTATTATGTGTTTATCAACAGTGGAAGGTTAGTTATCTTCAATGTATCGAGATTCATAATCGTGCCCCAGACCACGGGAAAAACTCCACAAGCTTGGATTTTGCATTTTACGTCGCCGATGCAAATGAGGTGTTTTCGTTAAATCGGATTGTTTTTGTTCGATACTCGAAAGCGCCAAGGCTCGTTTGCTTTCAGAGCTTAAAAGCTTACGTGTGCTTGTTCAACATGCTAAAGCTCAGTAGCCATGAATACCACGTAGATAAATTTAAATCGTGTTACAGAAACGATGTTTGGCTAGCAGATTCGGAATTTTAAATTTCGGTGACAGTGCATAATTGCATTATACAGATATCCATATCAGCTGCGTTTGCGAAAGAGATGTAGCGTTTAAAACATTTGAATAATATAATTTAAAATTTAAAAAAATTACTTTTACTCGATAAACTAAGACACATATATTTTTATTTTTATATCCCTACAGAGATGAGGTAGAATTTTTTTCAAATTCAGGAATATGGATATTCGAGCGTTTACAGGGCTTATGACCTGTCATTGGCTGGGTTAAGATGGCAGGTTATAAGCCCTGTAAACGCTCGAATATCCATATTCCTGAATTTGAAAAAATTCTACCTCATCTCCGTAGGGATATAAAAACAAAAATATATATACCTACTCCCGTCTTGGGATAAATCCAGATTTGTGTGCAAGTATTTGAACACGACCCAAAATGTTGTTGGACATATATTTTTAATTGCAACGTTTCTCTGATGCCTATCTCGGGTATCTAATTTTTATAATACCTATTGTGTCGTGTTAATATTACGTCTTAATTGCTAGCTAAACCAGGCTAATAAATATTAGTATGCCAAGTAGGTAGATCGTTTTCTACTGCTATTCTGCTTTCTATGCTTTCCCCTTTCCGCAACCAATGATGCGTAGGGTACTGCATTAGTAAACCAAGTGCAGTGAACGATCGTTTGTCACATGAAGGCAAAATGATCACTTTGTGCTTCAGCACTAGTCCAAGGCGTATATAATATTATAAACATTTTTTACGTGAAAATCACATTCAAATAAATATTTCATATTACTCCGATGGGAAGTGAACCCGCGGTCTCGTGTATGGTAGCTCAAATAAATCGTTTAGTTTTCAATCAAAATATTCGTGTCTGTTGAAAGGCTTTTATTTATTTCTGGATGATTTATAAAGCGCTATTTTTGCGAGAAATCGCGTCAAGAGCGCTGTTCAATGAAGAAGCTAGATCACAACGAGTCTTGCAGCTACAAATCGCATGGACAGTTGGAATTTTTTTCTAGCCTCCTACAGTTTAAACAGATTTCAATACATGAGTTAACAAATTTTTTTTAAAGACAATACATGCGTAGATTATAATGATGGATTGTGTGTAAACGAATAATAACTTTGCAATGAGATAGATTCTTGTTTTGCAGCTACTAAGCGCATGAACGATAAATTCTACCCCCCTTTACAAAATATGAATTGCTAAAAATACTGAAATATGTATAGATTAAATATGTCTAATGAGAATTTAAAAATTTAGTTCCTACTTTAATAAAAACATTTTACATGTGTAAAATCCCATGTTCAATCTTGTCAAAAATCAGAAAGTACACTTTATACTATAAAATATACGTATTAATCACAGGTCTAACTACGCAACTGGCTGCGATCTCAATTTTCTCAAAACATGTTATCATAAACACTAAGAGAAACAACAAATTCAATACCAGCAAAACGTAACATTGCACACGAACAGCTGAAATACATTTGCATGTGTTGATACTTGTCCGGCGGCTACTTTATTTGCCGGCGCTCCGCACGGAACAAACGGATACTACTTACCGGATGGCCCTCGTAAACTATAGATTTAATTTATGTAAATATCTTATTTACCTTCATAACAGTAAAATTTTAGTTTGCATATTTAATACATTTTTCATGAACACTGCCTATATTACAATGTGTGGAAGTATAGTAATAAATGAAGCGCAAAGCTTCAAAATATAATTTCGTGTTCATACGAATAAAAAAAAATGAATGAACATTTATTTGAAGTACGTTTATATGAGTTTTCCCGCGGAACGTGACAACAAAATACTTTTTTATTTGTACGTAAAGCGAAAATAAAACAGCATGAAACTTTCTTATTATCTCATATTAATTCAAATATATGGCGTTGTCAGAATCGTAAACCATACCACAGTTTGTTTAAAACAGGATTTTTTATCGGTATACAAAGTTTTCACTATTTAGGTTATTCTCAAATTTAAAAAATCATGAGATTTTCGCATAAAAATATTTAATATATGATACCTTGGACTGGCACTGACACGTAAGACTGATCACCTTGCTTTCATGTAACAAATGATCAAAATTCATTGCACTTAGTGTACCCTTTTATATATATTGTGCTTTGATCTTCGATCGATTTCAAATGAAAATATGCTTGGTAGCTTAATCTTTATAACTTATTAACAAACCAGCATGCTATTTTCGCGAAGGTGCTGGCAGAGAGGATAGAATGCCACTCCACTGACCAGACACACTTCTTTAACTTCTTCCACATTCACAATACTAATCATGCACGCACGCCGATTATTCTGACTTTACACATATCTACTTTCAAGTTCTTATTGTACTTGATCATGCCATGTTTTTCTCGACCTTCCTCCACTTTTACACCCAAGCACATTCGCGTTATAGCTTATTCTTAATCGTTCCACATTACCAAACCATCGTAAAAGATGATTGACCCTTTCTTGATTAAACCTTCAATTTTATTCTAATTTTAACATTCGTACACTTAACATATTCTTACAGTACATTTGGACGAGAGATTTCATTTCGTGAAGCTTTTTTCTAGATAAAGAATGAGGATCAGATTTCAGATTAGTATTGTGTTTCGACTAGCAACAAATAATAATATACGCTACATGCGGAAATCGGATATTGTGTTCTATAAAGCCCAGAGATGGTTTGCAAATTACGAGGTGCTGTACGGTGTATGGGACGGATTAATATCCGCTAGAATGGAGCAACTATGAATCATATCCTTTGCTTTCATATTAAAAAATATTTTTCACGTCTGTGCTAGCAGTATTAAAATTGGTTTTTTCCCTTATTACGAGAAAATATGAATTCTGCATTCCGTTCATCGATCATCAAACAATATTCATAGTTATAAATGATGAATTTTTTGAACCCTTGGTATCTCACTTTTAATTAAAATTTATTGGGAAACTGTTGTCAAAATATTTCCACATGCATTAACTTATATATATCTACCTTTAAACATAAGCTGATTTTCTTCATAAAAAAGCTAATAATAAATTAACATAAGTACTATAAATACAGTGACTTACGTAGCGTAATGGCTTAGACGCTGGACTCACGATACGGAGGTTCCGAGTTCGATTCCCGGTGAGAACACAAAAATTAAATGTGATTTTTCTCAAACCTGGGTATTTGTTGGCGTTGCTCCCCTCTGTGATTGCGCCTCCTGGCCTGTTGAGGTGGTTTCTCAATTTTAATATATTATACAAAACCCTGAAGAAGGAGTAGTATCTCCGAATCCGGTCGGCATTTTAAAAATAAGCAAAAGTGTATTTCATTTCATAAAATGAATAAATGCTTGAACCTGAACCACGTTTGTGAGACTTACTCTCCTGAACTTCTATATTCAGAGTTCAGGGTGAAGTGAGTAGTACTAGAGAGAAGCACGTTTTAGCGACCATGAATATTGATGATCTGATCCTTAGACTTGTAGAATAGGCACTCAATAATATAGTCACATTTCAGTAGTTTGACCTCAAAAGCGTATAAATTACGTTTTTACCATCTGTAACTCAGCAGTTTTTCGCCAAATATTAATGTACAAAATATTCGTTCTAAGTATTGCAGAACTTTTTTTCAAAAATATTCACAAAATGAGCATCATCAGTCCATTTCCACTCCCTACGTAGAGTATCTGGATTCTTCAAACTGCCTACAAACTAAGCGATCCAAAGCTATATTATTTTTACGTACTTATTATCTTCTAAAAAAAAAATTCAGAGAAGTGACATCCCATACTTGAAAAATACTACCGTGTCTAGGTGTCTAGTTACCCACTGCGTCACTCACTACGTCATCAATAGGCATAAACGTCATCACTATTTATCTATGTCACACGTTTCAAAGCGTGAGTTCATGTGTGAGTCTTTAGACGGTGGAATTTGATAATAAGTGTGGTGTTATTAACCCTAGCAAGCGTATATTTTTTCGAAAATTTGTATGGAAACGCCCCTTCTAGTGAATTCTTGTTCGAAGCTTCTAATTTTTAAAAATCAAATGTACCCACAGGAAAATACCAATTTTTGTAAAATTATTTCTCCATGTAATTTTTTAATAAATAGGATTTTACATTATATTATATAATTTATTTACGGTATTTTTAAACCTATATTTTGGTACCTACATAATTGAGTGATTAACTTGTTACTTCTTAAGATATTTTTTATCATTCGTTTAATAAAATATAATAATATACAAAATCGTAAAAATCTTACTGCTGGAAGAACCAGGCATATGTTTTATTGTCTGTCTGTGAAATATAGTATGGTACACATATCAAAAATACGTACATTAAATTCTTATTATCATAAACGTATGTAGTTACATATAAATAAAATGTGTATGAACTATTATAGGAAATCAATAATTTACCAACATTCCAAATGTCACTTATAGTTAATTCTTATGGGTAATAAAATTTTAGTAAATTTGGAGTAATATATCATTTTCATTGGTACCTAAGGTACTCAAAATTTATGTTTATAGTCACTGAACTATTATTGCTTAAAAACAATATTAAAATCAATGTGTGTGTACACTCGGTGTACCGATGCAGTGCCCCATGCACCACTGGGTGCGGATAAGGGAAAGTAGTAGTAGTAGAGTAGTAGTAGTAGTGTCCATAACCACTGGCTCTAACAGCAGTCACAATTGTGTTACGTCATAAGAAAAGTCAACACGTTTTCAAGAAAACCACGTCCGAATTCGACCTTACTTTTATTTGAAGAAAGCAGCACACATAATTATTATAATATGGCACCATTGTGATAGCGGGCTATGTTCTAGGATTAGTCTGGCTCAGACATTTAGAATTGAATGTGGTGACGACTCAACTTGCCATGGTAACAGTCAAGATACTAAAATGTCTCCAGTAACAGACTACAATATTTCTATTAACGATCCTATCTGCCTTGGCGTGAGAGAATAAAACTTTTCCTACACAATAGTTCTCAAACACAAAGCTCATTATTGCCGAGGAACAAAGACAATAAGGCAAATGTTGAGATGAAAGTATTTTAGGGGCTCTAAACACGTACGGGGTATAAAAGTCACAGAAACCATTAACGGAAACAGAAGCATAGGCACCCTTTACGGATCCATGCTTTCAAATTAAACAAACAAGAGAGCTTTCACTAAAGCTTGAAAGATCCTAAGCTTTCCATCCATCCGTGCGAATACATTCACATTAAAAAAGGTTGGCCGTGAAAAACTTTGGGTATTCGTATCACAATGCCTTCTCAAAGTCAATTTTTAATATTCGTCAACTTTCCATTTGTCGCATTCAGCGTTATAAAACATTTCCTCCGAAACGTCGTGGCTTTGAAATTGGATTGGCATAATATATAGGCCTGGATTAGTCGTTTTTTTGTTACTATAAATAACTTTTTTGTGAAAATACGTGAAAAGTACAAATAAAACAAAGGAAATTCACGAATTTCAAGAATTAAAACACGTTAATACTAATGAAAAACCAAAAGAAGGTATAATGCAAATGTGCCTGTGTATAGAAGTCAAAGATGGCTGAGAACAACGTGACGTGATTCAGTATATACAAGTACTTGAAATTTTCTAAATTAAAGTAAAATTATCTTTGGTTGATTAACGCACTACGATACGCTCTTATATATATTTCCTTTTCGTTTTGTCTCCAACACTGCGATCACCAACGTGAATATATTTAAATAGATTTAATATTATCGCAATTGTGACGCATACTTAGCGGTCAAAGAGATTGATTATCATCACTTACTCGCCGTAACTGCAATATATCTACGGTCTACGTGTATATAGATCATGGACCTGTTAAGTTAACATTAGACAAGCTATTTCAAAGAGATCTGTCAAAATTATATGTTTCATTTGTATTTTACAGTGAAAAAAAGACATCCATTTCTATTCTCCACTATCTAATACATTTCAGTAATTCTGTTTTCCTCTAACAAGTTGACCTTACTAGGACTAGGGCATGACAAGGAACGTAAGAAAATAGCCGAGGTATCTGTGTAAAATAAACATCATTGACATAGATACGTTGATAGTGATAACAGTGCAGGAACGTGATTTCAAATAAATGCATGTTGTTGCTCCTACCTATTGAATAGGAGGTTGTGTGGGTAAGTATCTACATGTACACCTACATATTTGATACGGATAACACTTAATCAGAACATAAACTCACCAGTCAGGAAGCTGAGCCTTCTCATGGCGGGAAACGGGTGGTTTCCGGAAGTGTCCAGCAGATCCAGCTGGTATATCTCGCCGCGTATCCGGTATAGCTTCCTGTGGAAGTCTTCTATGGTGGGCGTGTAGCTGTCCTCGAACTTGGCGCCCAGGAACCTGGCCACGAGGGAAGTCTTCCCTACGCGTGCAGATCTGAAATCAAACGTAGCTTAAGATAATAAGTGTTTTAAAAGGAAAAAAAGTCAGAGTTCGCTGCATATATCATGACACATTTTGTTGACTTGTTTTCGTGTATTTATATATTTATGTATTTCGATACGGAGACACTGAGGGATCGTAAGGGTGGGGTGGCGGCATCGTGATTTTCTTTTGACTTGATCGATGCTGTCGCCCCATTGACTTAACTTAACTTGGAAACTTTGGCCCTGCAATTTGCTTATGCATTTGCAGCAACAAAAATTTTAAGTCTTGCATAAAAAAGCGTGACTGACAGAGAGTCCCCAAGGACACTCGCTGGTGAAGGTAGGATCGATCCCTCAGTTCGCTGCTATCAATCTATAATAAATGGGTTTTTGAAGTGAAAACTTCTTTAGAATCGTTGGGAGTGATTTGAAACTCTATGAAACGAAAAAAAGGTGACACTAAAAACAGACAAACATATAGATCTATGGGATTTAGCCTGCGAGAGAATGAGATAGAACACAGTTTCCGTCGGCTGGCAGTTGTTCCATCTACCTCATCAGATACATCCACCAGTTGATCGCCGGCACCCATTATACTTTTATAATGTGGAGGTCCTAGGCTATAAAACAGAATTTGTTGTATTCATGTATCTGAAGAGGTAGATTCGACTCCCAAAATTTTGTAGCAAAACCGAGGGAGAAGGCGCCTTGACGCGGTATTTCACATATATATATTGATAAATAATAATAATAACAATAATAATAATAATAATAACAATACCGATAATGATACTGCATTTATCTCATTCTCTCTCAGCTTAGTTTTATTAAGGTTTCACTTCTACCTGGTGTGAACTGCACACATGCTGTTTTTTTTAAATAAATAATACAGTACTTTTTTATCGACGTGAATGAATATGTCTGTCTAGTGGTGTAGTGGATATCGCCTTCAATGCGTCGCGGATTCGATTCCCGTCGGGGTAAATTTCAAATATTTATTAAAATATGTTTTTTCACGTAAAAACACATAATATTAGAAACAATGGAAACGACTAGTAATAACTAGATGATTCGTGTAAATTATATATATTGTATATTCGTGTAATACCGTACAGTGGCCATCATTGCAAAAAAAAAATGTCGGAAGATCGGAAGGCTATGTAAACAAAGAAGAAAGACATGTGCTCTGACATGTCCGAAGAAGTGATTCTCCGGCGTTCACAGTGCCCGTCCGACATCCGTGATAAAAACAATCACCACGGATATTTCTGATTTTCATCATAACTTTGACTACGTCATTTGAAATCACTCATCTAGTGTATTAATATAGATATTATGTTAATAAAATGTGTATAAAACCACTCACCGACTTTTCTGTCTACCGGTTTTGAGACGTAACCCGTCTCTTCGTCAGGACAACAACACTACACCAAGATACAAATACCACTACACACCTCCACCATAGTAGATTCACAAAAATATAAAATTGACATGCAGATCAGACACATGCTTCACCACGCCACCACCAAGGGTTAATGATTTATGAAGCTAATATTTTAAAAGGATTAACAATTGGAAAGGGAGGAAAGGGGGGGAGGGGGTAGGGTGACCATTACAATAAAATATAGAATAATAGGCTATATTGGAATGTTACTTGATTATTAATTAATGGGACATTATTTTTCAAAGCCTTCTTTATGTAAAAAATCTCCATGCTATTTACTTTTAGTCCTTTATTATTTATGTGTAAAACTTTAACACCTGTATCTTTATTAAATTCATGATTTGAGTCTATAAAATGGTTTATGGTTTAGGTGTATTGGTGTAGTGTTGTTTTCCTGACGAAGAGACGGGTTACGTCTCAAAACCGGTAGACAGAAAAGTCGGTGAGTGGTCTTATACAAATTTTAATAATATAATATTAAAATGTTGGACCACAAAGTTAATGCTTTGAATATTAATAATATATTAATCTAGAACTAAATTTCTGTTCTCACGGGAGAACACGGAAAGGTACGGATCTCAAAAATTTTATCACAGATTCCACTGAAGGCTACGGGACAGGAAAGGCAACACGGCACGGTACGTCCTGTTGCGTCACAGATATGTGTGAATAGACCTTAAGGCGTTTCCCAACAATCAATATCAACAGGTTTATTGGTCTTCCACAAATCCAAATATCGGTTTACACACGAAATGGCAGTTTCTTTGTCGGTAAATGCAAATGTTTGTCAAAGGTTTAGGTTCATGTTTGCATACGACGCAACTCGGTAGTCAGTAGAAACGGTAAACAGATTCTATCTCAGTTGCGTGTTCAACAGAACACGCTATAATGAGGTGTATTATTAAGCGTTTTACTTTATTTCAAAGTAGATTTAACACCTTGCTAATAATTTGGTACAATTATAATTACAGATTTTGTTTTTCTGGGTTATAATGCCGTGTTTTCTGGGCTTATTTTGTTCACACTTATTATTACTTATTATTAACCCAGAAAAACATAATCTGTATTCTGATCGCCGTGAAAACCTACGAAGTACAATTATAATTGTTTTACAATAATTCCATATTATTAATTTAATCATTTTACGTATAGATCAAATCACAATTTCAATCTTAATACTCAATAATTTATGTAATTATTGTAAACTGAAAACATTCGTTATAATTTCTAAACATGAGTTATTTGCTCCTTTAAAAAAAGTTGTAACGAATTCTGATTGATTGAATATTATATATCATATTTATTTATTAATTTATTGAGTATAGGTATACTGTTTTAGAATCAAACTCGAATTTTGGTTATTAAATAAATATGTTTCATTCCCAAAATAGAGGTATTTTATTATTTATGCGATAAAATATTTTCATACACCTATATTGTTTACAAAAAAGCCATTAAAAATAGCGTAAATTCTGTGTAAAATCGTTATATACTTATAAATAAAAATTAATGGCATAATAGTAGCTTTTAAAGTAGAAAAAACGTATTTTACTACAAATAGTCATTGGATATTGTTATGCATCTAACTATACGTTAAGGAGTTATTACTTTTATATAAAATGATTCGCTATAAAAATGTATGCTTTATGCTGAATGCCGTTTTGCTTTTATCATTTCACATTTCTACATGCGTGTATTTTTTTAAAGTGATTAATCAAATGGGGATGTTCGTTTTTTCATTTTAATCTAATTTATTTTGGAATACCTGTAATACTTTATAGATTTTACATTTAGTAGATTTTTATCAACATCTTATATTCACTTCCTATGAAGAGCATTTGAATGAAATAAATTGCCTCCAACAGCTAAATCGTGTATGTATTTTAAGTCAGATTATTTACATTGTTTACATAGTTTACAAGGACCAGGTTGTGGTCTAGTGGTAGAGTCAAAGACTTCAGATTAGAATATCTACGTTCAAATCCCACTCCAGCACTACTTATTTCCTGTTTTCTGGTACAATTGTTTCTGACTAGTTGAAAGCAGCATATATACATATACATAAATATATTTTGCATAGAGATATAATTTGAACATAACTTTTGTTTAAATTCTGTCTAAATATCATAATGAACCGTGTCATTAATTACATTTAATTCTGGTTAATTTGTTCAAATACATAAAGTTATGATTATTTCATTTGAACTCGTATCAAGAGCAGATGGTTTTCGAATACAATTACCAAAACCTCTGGGAGTATTTCAGCCGCTGTCATCCCTCTTTCAATATCCAAAGGCACCTCTAGAGAATTATTTAGATGTAGACATTCTTCAGCTGTCATTCGGTTCACTGTAAACTTCATTAGATTCCAAACACCCGACAATTCATATAGGATTATTCCATTTTTCGGAATTTGGTTAGTAACTCCCGAAGTATATGTGCGGTTGTTACATTCAATAGCCTAGACCAAGTCTTTTCAAGTTTGTCAAGTCATTTGAATGTCAACTACTAAAAAAGAGACAAAATTTTTTTTTTTTAATTAATGTATTACAATTATTTTAAGTGCATGTTTATATTGTTCCTGTGTATCCCGCCGCTCGAGTAGACTGTCTATGATAATAATATTTTGGTATTTTGGGTGTCATCGGCGGAACTTACGTGGGAGGAGGCAAAGTTGGCCTGTCGCCATGTCATGTATGTCATGTCGCTCGACAGGGTCTGCTAGAAGGATCTGGTGAGCGAACAAGGCAAACGAAGTAGAAGAAAAATTGGCTTCAATACATCACTTTCCATCATTATACAAAGCCACAATCTCCAAATCTAGTAAGAAGCCCATAAAAAATCTCTTCTAAAAACCTGTTTTAAACAAATAATGTACGCTTTTTAAATAAAAATAAAAATCACTTTGTTTTTTGATTCACTTTTTATTTGAGTTATCACTAACTAGTTTCAGTACCACCGTACCATCATCAGAGCTAATACAAAACTAACAGTAAAATACAATGTTGCATCTAATTAGTGGGGGTGGGGAACTATGGATTGGGGAGGGGCTGAGCTATGGATAGGGGTAGAGAGTTTGAGGGGGGATTCTTGTAGAGGGGAATACGTTTAAAAATGGGACTATTACTTAGATTTATTTGATTATTAATTATGTTCTGCTTTTCCTTTACAGATTTCTTGATTTCTAGAATTTCTAAGTTATTTAATATAAACCCCTTTTTATTAATATGTAAGACCTCCACTCCATCTTCAAAAATTGAAGGAGTGATTATTTGTCAAAATGTGTTCTGCAAATTCTGAGAAATTATTATTATTCAGGCATCGTAAATGTTCTTTTATTCTAATATTTATGCTTCTAGATGTTTTCCCAATATAAAAAGCGTTGCAATCGTGGCATTTTAGTTTATATATGCCGGCTTTATCTAATTTATTCACTTTGTCTTTTGTATTTTTTAACATGTTTCCTAAATTATTATTAGTATATATGCAGGTGATATTTCATAAGGTAGTTCTTTTAAAATGCTATTAGTTAAGTTCTTATCAATATACAAAAATCGTCTCCATCTTATATTTATCATTAGATACGTTAATATGATTTGAATATATAAATATTTGTTTTGAAAATTAAGTTTGAGTTTTTTATTTAATATATTATCTATAATGTTGGTATTATATCCATTGTTTAAGGCGATTGTTTTAATAGTCTGAAGTTTTTTTATTTTATTTTAAAAAGTTTACAATGATTTACAAAGTTAATGGTGATAATATAAATAACGAAATAATGTACGTTTAGACAGTTTTTTTTGTTTCTACTAAATATATATAGAAAGACTTTATACACCGCTGCGCGTCGCGTCGATGTATTCCGTGTTGCTGTGTTGGCTGTTTTCTCTCTATTCAAAGTCCTACTATTTATTTTCATCCCCTGAAATTGGATTCGGTTTCACTCGTTGAATCACTAAGAAATCCACCTCAATGTTCCCGAGTAATACCTTAATGCTCTGAGCATTTTGAGTAGACTATATGCCTGTTTCACAAAGGTCTATGAATATTAGGTGTAAGGGTCACAGTATTCGAATGCTTAGATTAATAGGGCCTTCTGGCTATGGGAGTGAGTGATTAGACTCAATAGAAGTGAGACCAAAAACAGTGCTAGTTTCTCTACAAATCAAGACTTATAAGCAACCTAATGGGTTGCTAGACATAAATTACTTTACATTACAGATAATTTCCAGCTAGTTTTCTTTGTCATAGTCATAACGTATCGTGTTTCATTCATTTACAAATCCACCATTATCATAATATATCAGCTTAAAAACTGAATTATGTAACTAATTTTATAAATCAATAATAATTATGATTCTGATTTACGACATTGCTCGGCCCATTTATCAAGCCCAACATTACATTGATCATTTATTTAGCCACTTTTCAAAAAAAAAAAGGTTTTTTATTTTTTTGTCCATAGAAATTCGAGTAGGTACCTTGCTTCGAAAATTATATTTTAAAATAAGGACGATTTTTTTACGAATTAGATTCTTCTCCAATAAATTTTCGATATCTTTTTACTTTGAGAGTTTTAAAATTGTGAAAACTTTTAGTATATTTCAGGTATTTTCTTAAATTTCATTATGTATGTCACAAAATTTTGGTTTAAAAAAATTAATAAAAATCGTATTGATCGATATTCCATAAATTATTGTTCCCTATATAATATGAGTACGCAGTGTGTTATTTTATCCACAAGTCTATCATTAGTGGAAGTGCCTTCATTATATTTAACGACGGAAAATATCAATTGGCGGAACAAATAGCCCTACTCAAATCGATTTTATAAACGTATCTACACACGAAACATCCACTCTTATAAGAAAATACTGTACTCTATTCCTAATATGGAAAAATATAACGAACAAATCAGAAGTTTTGTAAAAGTATTTATTGGATTCGATTGTTTATTTTTCCATTAGATGCCTATTTTTTTTTAATTTTTTTTTTCAAAAGATAAATTTTTATTTACAAAGAAATACATACAATCACATATACATTAGAAAAAATAAACAAAAATCCCACCAAGGCATAGCCTGTTTGTGGTTATACTTTGAAAGTCAATGTGAATGTGTTCACACTCTAATATATATATATATATATAAGAAATTGACATATTTATACAAGAAGAAGAAGAAGGGAAATAATTATAAAATATATAATAAAAATTAACGGAGTTTATGTTATTGTTATGGTCTTTATAGAAAGAATGATTCTACCTTTTCACTATGTATCCAACTTAGCATGAATATTTTAAAAGATGAAAAATTAAAAAGAACAAATTGACGTTGCGTTCAGTATCTACTTCCCTCTTTTGGAAATTTCCTGACAGTTTCTGAAATCTTTGTGTCGTGTTCTTCATATTGTACAACGTCTTGCGATGTGACTGTCGGGGTTGTAAACAACTGTCAGTTGCAACTTTGGGTGCCATAAAAGCATCCCGTCAGAACAGCAACAAACTCATTTTTTGTTGACTATTTCCTATACTCAAGGCAAATGTCAAAACTTTAAAGGATTTACGTGAATAGGTTTTTTATAAGTTTATATTTAAAACCTATGAAAAAAAATTACAAAATGTTTTCTATCGTTACTTTTGTAATGAAAAAAGCTCCTTAAAAACTGATATAAACAGCCAAAGAAAGAAAATAAACATTTTAAAAATATAATCATATGTACCAGGACTTTAACCTGGGTACAATGACCTTTATCTTTTTGTTTTAAATGGAAAAAAATATAAAGTAAATCTCCCACAGTCCGATTTTGTTTTATACACTTATACCTAAAACTAGGGATTTCTTACATACCGTAATTTATTATAACGGGTCCTTGGATATAAATTTTTATTATCACAATAAGACTGTTTTTTTCAGCGTAAAATAGCAAATTTAGGTATTTCTCAAGATCCAACCACCAAAAAAATTCAAAATCATAATAAATAGCAACACTATTATTATATAAAAACCAATTTGCTGAAGTGTCTTTAATGCAATCTAAAACCTTATATTTACTCGACTTGAGTAGAATCCAGGTAGTTCAGTATTTTTTTAAATATCTTGGTGGATTTTTACTTGCGTAAACAAAGATAGTGTAAATTAATATTAAGACTCAATTTATTCTTAACCTTGCCTTGTCTTTATTTTTAAAAATGGTTTCCCCTTACAACTTGATTAAATTTCGACGCTCGAAAAATCTTCTAATTAAAATACTAAGAAACACTAATTAATTTATGTATTTAGATGTTTGAAAATAAGCAAAACATTTTAATTCTGGGAAGCAAAATACTGTTTTAATTATATAAATTGTAGATAATGCTGTTTGTATACAAATTTAATGGACATTTTAGATAGTTCCATCTAGGAGACATTCTGAGCTTATGTATCGTATTAAATAAGACAGCGAACAACATTATCCGATATCTTTGGTACCAAGGCATCCATTATTATACACACAATGGATTCGATATATTATATAAGATGTACTATCCCAGCTGGAGGATAAGCAAATTATATTAATGGTATAATAATATGCCTTTAAATTGTTTTCCACATTTCTGTAAAGTCCTGTCATTTTTCACAAACATCATAATATAATTTAAACATTTACTGAAGTAGACCCGATCCTGTCTTGAGTGTGTTCTTATTTTATTGCAACTGTCTAATTTAATGTTCTGTCACTTATTTTTACTGCTTGTTATCCGTATTATGCTAATCTATGTATTTAAAATGGATTTTTCCGTAAATAAATAAAATAAATAAATAAATTATGGTTTTAAGCAGATTTCGTTATTTAAAAATTAATCATTTATTAGATAAGTTATGATAAATTACCGATTTGATAAGTTTGACTGCAATTTGAATACTGTTTTCTTCAATTCTTCATCTAATACATATCCAATGTAAGATAAGGTCTTTCGAAACCGGTCAGGAAAGATAGTTTTTCGATCAAAATTTGGGGTCCTCTTCTAAACGCTCTGACCCTTTCCACCGTGCAAAGCCGCGGCTGATATTTAAACAATATCATTCTCCGTGAATTAACGGCAAACAAAGGCCATTCAAATAAAAAGAACTTCGTTAAGACCTCACACACAGCTTGTTTTATTCCGTTGCATCATTGACCCGCCCTTATTGGAAACTATTATTACACAAAGTTAAGATGGTTAGTCTTACGCTTCTGTTCCAGTCCAAGGTATCACACGTAAAATTTTACTTTGAAAATCAGATGTTAATAAATAATATTTAATGTTGACTCTCTAGGCGAATCGGACTTGCAACTTCATGCATAGTAGTACAACGCGCTAACAACTACATATAATATATAATAAATAGCTTACATTCTTTTTCTTGATACACTTTTCTAAAAACGGTTTCATTTGATCAAATTTCGAAAAAAAAATCATAATTATAATGTCTTAATTCTAATAGACAACTTCTTTATATAGTTAGTTCCTTACGGTGAAATTCCACCAAGATTACTCAGTAAAAATATTTCCCTAATAAAATAATTTCTTCAGTGGATAGATAAAACGAATAAAATTCTTCACAATACTTTTTGATAAACCGACTGGAATATAAATTTTTATCCGTACACTTTGCTTTGTGATTTATTTGGATTTTTTTTTCTCAAAATTTAAATATATATTTATGATGTTAAACCAAATATATGAGTATGTTTGCATTCATTTATACTTGCGTAGATTTTCAGTCGTTGTTGATTCTATTTGCTTTGTTTTTTGTCTTCTCCGAGGTTTCCGCCACCGTTGCAGGCGCCATCTTCTGGGTGAAGTATGTATGATGTCAAATGTGGTGTGTTGTATCTACTTGCAATTTGTGTCGTGTCGCAGTCGGCAATAGGTATTTTGTTGTTTGCTTGTAATACTGGGAATCATGGGTGTTAAAGACCGTCATCTCTGTTAATGTTTGTTTGGGTGTTTGTGTATAATTCCAAGTACATACCCTCGCCACATTTGACACCACACATACTTCACCCTGAAGATGGCACCTGCAACGGTGGCCAAAACATTGGAGAAGACAAAAAACATAAACGGGTAATCGCAAAAAACAAAACAAGTAGAATTAATTTATATTGTTTAATTATTTATGGGAGTCAAATAAAAATATCTGGTGTACTTCCTCTAAAGAAGTTTATTTGAAATTGTTAATAATTATCGCTTTCATCCTCGGGGACTAGTCTGCAGGTGCCAATTACAATGCGAAAGTGCTAATACATTAAATAAATCAAATTAAAATGCAAAATTAGAAATGTAGCGTAGCGTCGACAGATGGTACTGATGAGACAAGTATACATAGTATTTTTATTTTACTTGTACGAGTAATAATTTGAAAAGTTGATATCAGTCAAAATTATAAATCATGATACTATTTTGAATATCATAAATTCTTCGGTTCACACTAATCTAAAGTACAAGTTCAATTACGATATCCACAGCCATAACACACGAAACCCTAAAAAACTATACGTGTCGAAATCTAATTCAACTAAATTTGGCGTAAAATCTTTAGAAAGCATTGCCCGCACTCAATTCAATAAACTACCAAACGAAATTCAAAATCAAAAGACGACGAAATCCCAAAACAAAGCACTAAAAGACTACTTTTTAATTTTTTTTTATTAATAATGATAATGGCTAACTTTTCTATATTGTTCCTTTTGTTCCTTTTGTGATTATTGTTCCTTTTGTGATTATTGTATTTTTAGATTTAGCATTGGTAACTCTGTAATCTGAATTGTTGTAATATTTAGACTTTTTTTTTCTAATATCTGTCCCAGAATGAGTTTTGTAACTCAATTGGGAGTGCAAAGTATTTTGTACAAATTAAATTAATAAATTAATAAATAAATAAATGTTTGTTTTGGAAATTTTATTAAAAACGATATTATTATAAATACCTATATCTGTATTTGAAAGTTCAATGATACACGGGTATTGGTGTTCCATTGTGGGTGTCCTATGCACCATTAGGTGCGGGTAGTGGAAGTAGTAGTAGTAGTAGTAGTAGAAGAAGTAAAATTTTAAAATTCGGTCTCGATTTGTATTCATACTTCGCATAATTTACTGTATTACTTCTTTTTCAAACAAAAACTATGTTTAAAATTAAAATTATTAGTATAAAATTAATATTAAAATTTATTTATTTCAGAACTTGTTAATAAGCTTTTGAAACTTTTAGTAAACTAAGTTTTACGAACTTTGTATGATCTTTTTGTGACCTTTACTCTGAGTTATTTTGTTCCCTGATAATCATTATTTATTGCATAAAGCAGTTGCGCTTTGTTCAACCAACTCATTCATCTAATTTTTACTCTGAAAGTAGTTTTTTTTTTAAATATTGAGTTAAACTTCATCTTACCCAACCCAACACGCTGTTAAATACTATTATTCATAACGTAGAGGAATTAAGCTTTTCAAAATGAATTCGTCTACTTCTTACTTTGAAAGCAGTTTATGGATAAAAAAAAAAATGAATTAGGTACTTATTTTTGATCCCATTTCAAGTTAAGAAAGCGGATATACGCTTTCATTCAACAGTTAGAGCTTTCACATCAGCTTCCGAGCTTTTTAAATTATTCACAGCCCATTCAACCGAACAAGGTGCGGTTTACTCAAAATGAATGGAAACTTATATACAACGCGGCTTTAAGGCCTAAAATATAGGCTATAAGGCCATGTTCCGTATTCGAGAAACTTGAACCTCGAGCTCTATCGTTTTATTAGACTACAACTTAAATTAAACTTTCGTTTTAAATTTTCTCAATAATCGTTCTAATCAAACATAACAATCAAGTTTTTTTTAAATGTGAGTAATTTTCGTTATACTTACCTGATTCAGTTTTAATGTCGATATGTCGGCATTTTTTTGTTAAAAATTATGTCACATGCTTACATAAGTATACTACTTAAAATACAAAAACAAAAATATGGAACAGATAAATGAACTACCTAGTGTAAGTAAGATTGCTATCTCACTAAGTAAACCACCTGTTCTGACATGGCTAGCGATTCCTATGTAGGTTCGTTTTATGTTGTATAATATGTTGTTTTTACCTATATTTATAATTAGGGTTTGGCGCAGTATATAATATAAATATATGGACGTTTAATATAGTGGGTATATGTTATATTTAATTATAATATATAAATATTATGTTTTTTAAATGTATGTTGTATTTATTCTTTGGTGAAAACGCTTCGCATTTACATAGCATAAAAGTGAGCATAACTTTTTATAGATCTTACGAGAAGCTGATCGAAAAACAAACAATTTCATATTTGCCTTTAATATCGTGCTAGTCCAAGGTATCCCATATGAAATAAAGTTTTCAAGTTTAAATACAGTCTGTTAAAATAGGTAGTATCTAGTTTTAAAGGGTTACAATCAACTTTATATGCAGTAGGTTGAGAAATGGTATGTTAGATTATAAATTATGATGAAAGGATAGGTTTAGAATATCTGGTTATAATACCTATTGGATGTTTCCATTTTTCATAATTCCATTCTCTTACATGCTCAAAAGAAAAAAAAAATGCAACAATATAGTCTTGTACAATGAATCCATGACCATAGAATACTTTTTAATACGTCATATGTTCATTTTTTCCACACGGGTGACGTTGCAAAATAACAAAAAAACTGTTAAACGACATGCGACTTCAAAGTCCTTTATACGATGTAAAGCCGACTGAATATGTTAATGAAAACTCGTAAGTACTTTCCCTCTTTGTTCGATTTTTTCCGGGGAATTTTCTTGAATCAAGGCATTGTGCTGGAGGACGCCTTTTATTTGGCGGCTTTCTTTAAAGAATTGATTGAAAGCTTTATGAAAACTTATGAGGTAGAGTTTTAGATTATTAGGTAGTGATATTAAGAGCATACCACACCACGTGACTCGTGGCCGCTTTCCATACAAACGTATTTCTCGATTTTTTCCCTGGAATTTAACATTAGAGAAATGATTTTTTCTCACTTTTTAGATATCGACCAGATGCGTGTTTGTGTCGTCTTATTTTTTTAATAATTTATAAATCTCCTTTAACAAAGAAACTATAAAAAAATAAGACTATGCAAACACGCATCTAGTCGATATCAAAAATGTGTTTAAAAAAACGTAACTATATTATTAAATTCCGGGGAGAAAAAGTGTCGAAGAGCCACTTTTGTTTGGGAAGCGGCCGCGGGTCACGTGGTATAACAAACCAAGATATTATTCATTATACCTACAAACTTAGACCTAAATGTGTTAACAATTTTTAGAAAAACACATAGCTTTCGAAATCTTTAATTTGAATTAAAAAATCACCTTTGTTGTTTATTTATAATAACATAGTGATATTGCGTTTTAAACAATTTAATGTATACACGTTGTAAAATGTGAACTTACTTTATGTTTATTATAATGTTGTCGATTATAAGATACATGCAACGCAGTATCTACCATACTGTTTTTTTAACGTCTACAATATCTACATAGCTGTTTTTGTAACATGATTTCCCCTTTTTTTTTTTTAGAACCACAGGGCTAATTTCAAAACAAAAAAAAAAGTTACCAGAACGAAGGAAACAAGATGGAGGAAGAATCAAACCCAGCAATCTTATCTGGAGACCGCGACAATTACATTACATTCATCATCATCATCATCATTCCAAATTGGCTGCCTATGTGGAGCATATAAGGTTCAAATAAAAGATACGCTACAAAAGCCCCCGGCCGAAGGTGTGCTCGCATATTTCTTAAAATTTATTTGCCTTGTTTAAATTACTTATTTTCTTTTTTTGTTTTTTTAATATGCAGATGAAGACTTTTATTTTGTTATTATGTATTCTTTTTATATGAACCTTAGAGGCTTGCACTCCCATCCTCAAGGTTTGGAATAAATTATTATGGAGCATATATGGATTCTACAACACTACACCAGATTACTAGATGGCGGCCTCCGTAGTGTAATGGCTAAGACGCTGGACTGACGACACGGAGGTTCCGGGTTCGACTCCGGTGAGAACACAAAAAATTAAAGTGATCTTTCTTAAGCCTGGGTGTTCGTGACGTTAAAATTATCTTATTAATCGTTAAATAAAGAAATATTTTTTTTTTTGTCACAAATTTCACAAAAAAATGGCAGACAAAACTATGAAAAACAAAAAATCGGTTGATTCAATTTGCTCAGTGTGAATTTGGCCTTGTCATATTATTTTAGATCAAGTCTGTGAATGTTCTACTTTTCCGCTACCATGCAATTGTGTCTTGTTGCTAGTTGTATATATGTATATATTTCATGAAACTCCCCCAATAAAGTCTAAGACAGACAAGAGTACGTCTTAAATGCACGGTTTGTGTCCCAGAATTGTTTTCGGCTACGAATTGTTTGTAAAAAGAAAATAGACTCACTCAAGAATTACTAAAAGCTTTTGTCCATTAAATCTGGCAGAAGTTTTGGGCAATACACTCAATTTGAAAGTATTTAGAATTAAGTCGAAACAGATCTGATAATAATTTTCAACATAATTTATATGTAAATTAAACATGATGCATATTTCAACTCATTTATCTTTTAACCTTTTTACATATCCTCATTTACCTTTTAACCTTTTTAAATGGACTTAAGTCCGTAAACAAAATTAAATAAATAAATTTTTTTTAAAAAAAATAAATATTATGGTTCTATCTTAAAAATAATAAATTGTTTATTTGAACCGTAAACAAATTATTTATCGTCCTCTTCGTAGCATACTGGTGGTGCATTAAGCTACCGTACATGAGGTCGCGGGTTCGTTTCCCTTAGGGGGTCAATGTAAAATATTTATTTACATGTGATTTTCATATTAATATTTCATGTGTGATACCTTGGACTGGTACTGAAGCGTAAGACTGATCATCCTACCTTTGTGTAATAAAATGATCAAGTGACACTGCACTTGGTGTACCGATGCAGTGCCCTATGCACCATTGGATGCGAATAAGGGAAAGTAGTAGTTATTTGAACGATAAATCTTCCAATTTACATGTATTTCAAAGTATGCATTTTTTAATATTGTTCTAATCGTTGTTTTAGTTAGAACGGGACGTTTTATTGGTTTCTTGTTTTTGTTGAATGTTTTTACGGGTTATTTTGCTAAACGCTTATTTTTTATGTTTTTTTTTACAAATCAGTTCAAAAGCCTTAGATTAACATTTTTCAAAACGAAATGAATTCATTGAAAAATTATTTTATTCCTTATCCAAGAGACTTTTAGAGATCGAAATTCAAGAACATTCCTTTCTAGGAATATCTCCAATCTTATTTTCTTATTCTGCTCGAAATTTAGAACGTTAAATCAAGAGGCTATAAAAGAGTTGCTGATTAAATGAGAGAAGATAAGATTGAAATTTGGGTAAATGGGAAAATCCCAAAAGCCTTAAAAAAGGATTCAACCACATTTTAGTTTCGAATCCCGAACATTATATGGGCATTATAATTAACATTTACAAGTATTTATTGATTTCTCTTCTTCTTCTGAATTAAAAGTTGTTTGTTTATAGAATGAGTCGCCATCATTTGTATAAATAATTACTGTGTTCATACATATTATACAGGGTGTAACAAAACTCGATGTACAAGCGAAAAACCAGTAATTCGACATCATATTTGGAGTTGATTTTTTTTTTTTTCGAGAAAATTTAGCACGAAGTTGATTTTTTTTTAAATATTTTTTTGCAAACTGCTATCAAATAGCATGTATTTACTCAAATTAATACTATCCATAAAGTAAACAATATTTAAAAAACGCGTATTGATAAGAATTTGAGCAATTTTACTTTGAAAACTTTTAAGAGAAGAAATTTTTTTTTTAAGCTCAGATTAAAAAGTCATATAACACAATCGTCTCCAAATACGATGGAGATTCACTGGTCTCCCGCTAGTACATCGAGTTTTGTTACACGCTGTATATGAAATGTAATATATAAATAAATTAATTAATGAATCAAGTAATTAAATATATCGTAGATAATTAAGACTGGAGAACCTCAATCCAAACAGACTCTTCTGCCCTCGATGACAATCTTTAGGGTGTACTCGGCGGAGCTGATGGATACGGGACTAACGAGCAGGCGAGAGTGTTGACTGGCCACAAGGTATTCTGGAGGGGTTTAGTGTTCACAAACTCTATATAGGAGCGTACGTGGCGAAAGAAGAAGAATAAGAAGAAGAATTTGGACTGGCAATGAAGCGTAAGACTTTCCTTTAACCTAACTATGCACCATTATGTCCTGCTAAGTAAAACGAACGAAGAAAGTATTATAATCTTCGAAAAAGAATTTCAGAGAAGTGACATTCCATACTTGATAAATACTACCGTGTCTGAGGTGTGTAGTTACCCACTACGTCACTCACTACGTCATCAATAGGCCTCTAGGTCATCACTAAACATCTACGCCACACGTCACAAGGCTTTAGACAGTGGAATTTGATAATAAGTTGTGTTACGAAATTAACCCTAGGAAGCGTATATTTTTAGAAAATTTGTATAGAAACGCCCCTTCTAGTGAATTCTTGTTCAAAGTAGTCAGTACTAATAAAGAATTTGGTATTAAAACTTTTTGATTGACAATTCATAACAACTTGTGGTTTACAATATTCTTTCTTCACCAAATCTAATCAGGGAGAATCGTAAAACTTCAAATTGTAAAATCTTTTTTTACGTGTCCATTCCACCAACTTAGATTAATTTGAACAATATTAACTTGGTTTATTTATTTTAACCTGTAAAGGCGTAATTGTATTTAGACAAAAAAGTTAAATGGCTCCTTTTAAAATGTCTACATTATTCCGTTAATTACGAGACACTGTAGTAGGGTTCACTGAAATTGTTAATTCGTAATAAGTTTTGATTTACATGGACCCGTTCTGGCGAAGTTAAGTCATTATTGGTTTTGTCGTGTGGCTACTAAGGAAACATAGGAAATGAATTCATTTGCATAATAAGTAGGGTGTACATTACGACTTAATTATTGACTATTGTGTCTAAGATATTTTTTATAAGACTATTGTGTTTAAGAGTTTTAAGAATCTTTTTATTTTTCTTATTTGCCTCTAATAACGACAAAGTATATCAAGTAACACCGAGGTGGTTAAAAATAGACAAATCATAACATTTTCAACCACTCCTTTAATGTAATTGCAGGTTTGAAATGGCACTGAAGCGTAAGATTAAGCGTTTGAATGATAAAAGATATGTTATATAGACAAAAATATGTTAACAATAACAAATCAAACACGCATTTTGTCAAATACAGCAGCTGGAATAATTTCTGTAATTACTGTATTACTGTAACCTAACAACAAGTAAAAATCCTGAAAATCTAAATGCACAATTTTCCTATTATTGTTCTAATCTTACTTTATCTGGAATACCATTTATCTTCATTTGAAACAAATAATTCAAACGAATTTCTATTTTATTCGTCCTCTACAAAATACGCTCGTAATTCATTATACCGTGTCAACGTGATTTAACAAATTTAAATTATGGCGGTAGAACGCTCTGTTTAAAAAAATCGACGTGTTCGAATTTCAGAATTCAAATTACGGCATTATTTATTGCCCAATAACGAGAACCTGATTACTTTAACCAGATTTTTGCCACATAGATTTAGCGATGGGAGTTTCCGGCGCTATAGTAACATAATAGAGTGAGGTCGGAGAGAGACATTTTGGATAAAATGTGCGTATAGTGGCGAGAGGCGATAATACCGAATAATGACTAGGAATTAGGGGAAGAAGGGTACAGGCAGCATGGGAATTGTTTACTTAAGAGTT
This sequence comes from Micrasema minimum, assembly GCA_022494985.1. NCBI lineage: Eukaryota > Metazoa > Arthropoda > Insecta > Trichoptera > Brachycentridae > Micrasema > Micrasema minimum. Next base: position 17,319 of record JAGVSP010000232.1, on the reverse strand, counting down.
TACGCAGACAAGCATTTTTTAATTTTTTTCCTTACTTTCGTAACTTTGATCTAAAAGTTTATACTTGTACAAACATGCTTTGTCTATACAAGTGTGTATTGATAGCATGCCAAAATGTTAACATTTTTATGTTATAGAATATGCGTATTACAAGTACTTACACATAAACACTGCGCGTTTAGTTTATTTACCAATAAAAAATTGGCAAACAATTTTTTCTAACTTATCGATCATTTAACTTCGAAAAGTGAATCGTGCATTAATTTAATCGATGCATTTTCAACAAAAAAAAACTATTCCTTAATTTACTGCTATTGGGACGTTTTTTAGGACATCTAGACAGCACTCGACATCGCAAAAATCAAATCAAAACAATGATATTGCTTCACGTTATTAATTCCATCGTAAGCTAAGTTTGCTCAGGAAAACGGGAATAAACATTTCACATCAAAACTTACGGGCCCAACACAGGTTTTAGAAAAATTTAAAATTAAATATTAGATGTAATATACAATATCTCCTAGCGATCATATTATAGGTATTTGAGTCATGATGAAGCTCCATCTAAATCTGTCACGCTTTTAATATATTTTGGCAGTATATTTATGTTCATTACCACCGACTTACGATAGTCACTCATCGCACCAGCCTAATCCGCGGTTTGTATCACAATACCATAATACTACGATCGATCCGTGCGACAATATCACTACAATGTGAGCGAGAGCTCTTAACCTTACTAGGAATAGCAATAGACTTTACGGCTATAATACACTGAACAGAAATTGTTTACTGTTTATGAAAGCATCTCCCAAAGCGCCCTTAAGTGGATTCACGATATCGCCATAACCCATCCTATAAATACTAAGCCCATAAAAAAATATTGAATACTCATTCACAGCCGAATATAAAACAGGTAGAATAATGATCACTGTGAAAACATCAAAATGAAATCTCATTCTAAGAGTTTTATCTCCATTAAGGGAATATTTTGTAGCGGTAATACTATCGTTATGTAGTCGTTTATGGTACCTTATGGTAAGTTTTCAATTTTAAATCTGACTTGAGGGCCAGAAAGCCTCATCTTTAAAATCAATGTTTTTCACGAGACGCATTTTTGTGAACAGTTATAAAATAAAAGAAATTAGGGAAATACAGAAAACTGCGTAAATTATGATTTTTAAGATGAGGCTTTTTAGTTTTCATGTACAGAAATAATTTATAAAAAAATACAGTAAAATTGTGGTCATTTTGAAAAAGTTTTGCATTGCAAATAAATTCTGGTACATACTTTTTTTTACTAAATTTCATTCTAGTTATAAATCAAATTCATTATTCATAAAAAAATTATACGGTTGTAAAGGAATAATATGTGTATTAACGTCAAAATTTAAAGGACAATATTTCATCAAATTGACACATTGGTCCTTTTTTACAATTTAAAATATAACGAATCGTAAAAAATGTAGTTAAGTATACCTATTACTGAATACTGATATATTATTATACATGATAGAACAGAAAAGAATAAAACGCGAATTTAAAACATTAATGTTGTTGGCTAGATTGACGTGAATAAAATACTAAATTTTAATCCACTCCCTTTGAACCTTTTCCTGTATGTTATAATACAATGGAAATTATTATTATTATGTTAATTTGAACATTTCACTTCTAAAAATATTCATCATACAGCGAAATTTGAATAATTTGTTCTCAATAACAGAGTTTATACAACTGTGAAGTTTCCCTCAAAATCAAAATGGATTCTGTTTGCTTTACATATTTGGTTCAATGAATATTCAAATTATATCAAATTTTCATGTAAATCGTAATAATTAGCATTCCAGTTACTATTTAACTAATTGTAGTATTTTCTAAAAATTTAGAATTTCACAATATTATAGGTCAAAATTCTGGGTTACAAATCGGCCTTGAGACCAACATCAAATGTATATTTTTTAAAAGAAACCATTTCTCCTTATTGTATTTTTAATATTACATTTCCGTACCATAGTAAAAATATTAAGAAAATATTTTTATTGTGTTCTCAAATTGTTATTATCAATTATTAACAACCTGTTTAAAAAAACGGTAGGACAACAAGATCATAATGATTCTATCAGAATATATGAGTCGCTAGCTAGCTCAAAAGCAGTGAAAGAAGCTACTCTCGGAAAAGGCGTTATCTCGTATTATATTATAATTTTTGGAACCATATTTCTTAATTGTGCAATTAGTTAGAATATAGTAAATTGATCGTTTATCTACTAAAAAAAGCGAATATCGTTTTATATACGGATTTCATTATATTATTAATTTCGCTCATTTATTTCTGTGTTTATTAATAAATGAGTAATAGGCATATAACTTAATTTTTGTACCGGCGTTATCGACTCACCCATTATGGTCACATTCCTATCTTTGTTGTGTTTATTCTCTGCGATATTCCACGAAAAATTATCTTTATTGCTCTTATCGCCGAACGTTCTAGATGCCAAACGAGAAACCTATTATCTACTTTACTCATAAATACACGCTTTTTCGTTTCCGGGTAGAGTGATCACTTTTATGCAGATTTCGGTTTATTTTTATATAAGGCTGGGTTGTTGCGTTACTTGTACAAAGTATTAAAGGTCAAAGTATTTTTTTTCTAAATCTTTATAATTATTTTATATTTTAAAGTTGACAGAACACTCATCTAAAGAATATCGTTATCGTTAATACTATTCTGAATAAAATATATTTAACTAACATTTTTAATTTTGTGAATTATTGTTCAGAATTTTTTGAGAACGTCACAGTACGTATAAAATAAGAAAAAGGCTAGTACCAAACCTTTAAGTACCATTAGAAACCATTAACTATTATTTTTTATTTTTTTGATACTCGTTTTTTTTTATATTTTGTCATCTACAAACATAATATATGTATGTTACAATACCCAGTTTTTAGCTTATTTGGGGTCCTGGACTATAAATAAATTATAAAATGTATTCTATGTACACATTAAATTAATTTATAAGTCAAATAAAAAATACATTAATATATTTTACACTAGCTTTTATAAGGGTTCAACTTTTTGCATGACATCCACTTTAGAGTGCAAAATTTTTACTTAATTTGAAAGTTTCCCTGTTTCGAAATGTATCCCAATAAAAGGAAATTGGATTCTAAAAACCGTCTTCCCACCAAATTTAAGCCCTCGGGGTTTGCAATGATTCTCACCCCGGGGGGTTGATGCGACATTCTTGGTGAATTTAAAAATAATTTCTTCCCTTGCGTTAGAAAATTCATACCAGATCTTTGCGCAGTTTGTCGCGTCGTAGAAAACTTTGCATAATTTATTTTGTCTTTAAACTTTTACAACAACCCCGACACATTATTTAAAAGTTTTCTTTTCACGGAGAATTTTTCAAGATAATTTATTAGTTATTTTAAAAATAACATACGTAAATGAAAATTATGTATCTAACTAACTGTATAGCAGGGCAAAAAGCATAGGAAACTGTTTTTGTAATAAAAAAACATTTGTTGTTAAAGGAAAATAAAGATACTGTTAAGATTACCAACAACAGTCATAATTTATTTTTTTAAATAAACACCGTATTGCGGCACTCAACTTGGAACTAGAACCTTTTTTCAGGATTTTTCAGGTGTACTTAAGGATGAAGTTTCTTTATTGAGAAAATAAACATAACATTAGAAAACAAAAAAAAAAAATAATGCCGTCCCGATAAACCGCAATTTTGCCGTTTGTCATCGGGAGCTATTTTGCAAAGATATAAATTTATCATCAAAATACAACAAAATAATAAAAAAGTTTACAAAATACACATAAAAGGAATAGAGATACGAACAATGCATATGGTGAATCAATATATAATAAATTATGGTGCATCAATATAAAGAATTCTTTTTGGTGCATCAATATAAAGCATTTCTTTCTTGCAAAAACAGTGTGTATACTTACTACTATAACTAATATCCCTGCCATTTACAATATGGTCTGTAGTATAATATAGACTACTGCATTGGTTCACCAAGTGCGGTGAATCTTGATCATTTTGTTAAATGAAGGCAAGGTGATCAGATCCGTACAAAAATAAAAAAAAATATATATTCTGTTAACATAAATATTAGATAACGAACATTTTCTTAGGCAAATAAAAACTTTTCGGCATGATTTATCAAATTACCAATTCTTAATGAGAACTTATCTCTAAAAACTTAAATAACCTAAGACGTAAGAGCTTGCTTATGTTTGTCCCTCTATTCTCAGAAATAATAATTATTATTATATATACCGTGCTTTATATACATAGATATCTACGCTTCTAATTATATACAAGTGTAGCAAATAATTTATTGATAAAAGCATTAAGCTGTTTCGTAATAATTATTTGTTAGATCAAACTGTCTTATATACAAATGTAGCGTTGGAGGAAAACACTACGATATTGCGTTTATTTGAACAAAATATTTAGCAATTCAGTATTTTAACATAACTAAACATAATTTACCATTCAAAAAAGTGCACCGTGTTTAATAACGAGGACCAGTTTGATTTTTTTATGCTCACTTATACTTACTATTACATTCCTTATTTGCACTCAATGGTGCATAGGGCACTGAATTCGTACACGAAGTGCAGTAAATCTTAATAATGTATTACATGAAGGAGAATAACTCTTAAACGTGGCCTACCCGTTACACTTCAGCACCAGTCCAAGGTGAAAATATAAAATCTAATCTAATCGAACCCGTACCCTGGTGTATGGTAGCTCACGCGTTAACCACTACATTACGAGGCGGAATCACGTATATTTATCTACTTTAAACGTTTCTTGTTCTACCCTAACTAATCATTTCGCTTTACCGCTATTGAATACTAGTAAGAATAGAAAATAAATATTTATGTTCGTGTTGTTTTTACGTAGAAGGTTTTTTGATGTAATAATCGATATTATGTGTAAGTCCGATATATTTATTTTTTAGGCTCAGTGCAGAGGTCAACATAACACTATATAAATAAATTGAAATGTTTATCTAGTGTTCGTGAAAACAAACCACATATAAAAAGCTGGTTTTAAAATAAGAGCTTTTGTTGAGCCATATTCCTCCGGTTAAAAAGTATTTTTGTGGTAATTTGAAATGTCCGAGTTGAGTTACGTTCTTTTCAGATAACGGGAATGAAATATGAAGGCATTGTTAGGTAGATGTTGTTTTATGACAATCACCGATTATTAATGACAAAGAAAATTCGCGCCGTAATAAATATACGATTGCGTATTAATTACATCAAACGTACTTTTATCAAATATGCACCTCCGACGTAGAAAAATCTTTTTATGTACATTTATTTACTGAAAATAATAAAAATACGAAAGTGCTTTTTCGTCAGCCTCTTAGATTAGTGGTAGCGCGTTTGGCTACCAAGCATGAGGGTCGCGGGTTCGATTCCTGAAGGGGATCAAAATGAAATATTTATTCTCACGTGATTTTCATATTAATGTTTCATGAGTGATACCTTGGAATGGTACCGAAGCGTAAGACTGATCATCCTTTATGAATATTCATGTAATAAAATTATCAAGATACAAACAAAAGAAAGAAGTAGTTATGCTTTTAAAATCTTAGATACGAGTAAATGGCGCAGGAACTGATCGATTACATTCATAGGACTTAAATCAAAAACTTCAATTTTGCAAATATGATTTTTGAGTTGTGACTTTTGACCAGTTATTTTCTAGTCGTAACTTTGCATTTTCAACTTTTGAATCACGTGATTTAAGCATATCTTCTCTTAAAAATTGCCTATATTACGATGTATTCGAACGTTTATCTACCACATTCACCCTTTTTTTTAGATTTTATTGGTATATCAGCAGGATTTTTACCTTACTGATGTTATTGTGGAATTTAGGGTTTGGAGACAAGCCGTGTATAAAAACGCTGAACAAGAAATTTCGATACTTTTTATATAACTGCCAGAAGCAATATCTCGATCAATTACTTGACAATACTTCTACGGTAAAATCATTATGGTATCTTCTTTACGTATTGTTATTGTGATGTGATAATATTTACATATTATTATTGTGCTGTGATAATATTTACATATTATTATTATTATAATGTGATAATATTTACATATTATTATTGTGATGTGATAATATTCACATATTATTATTGTGATGTGATAATATTCACATCTTATTATTGTGAAGTGATAATATTCACATATTATTATTGTGATGTGATAATATTTAAATATATATTAATGTGATGTGATAATATTTACATATGATCATTGTGATGAGATAATATTTTTAATAGAAAAATATTAGTTCTGTAAAAACGCTCTTTTCCTTACCCCTTTTTTGATTACAATATTATGGAATGACAGTTAAGTATGTTATTGCGTTTACGTTAAGTACATGCACTACTATATTTTATTGGTTGGTTGTAATAATTTTTCAACTAGGTAATAATCCCGCCAATGGCAATGTACACCTCTGTATGTACAAAAAGTTAAATAGATATTATATTTGATATTACGGGAGTATTTGGTTTTAACCTTCGAATTAATTAAATAAAAAACAAATTACGTTACAGAAATAATACTGAGATAGGTTTTGATAAATAGTGGTTCAAGATGCGTTATTTGATAATTCTGTCAAAACATATCAATGGAAATATTTTTTTTTACGCATTTTCAAATAAAATCAATAAAAAACCTATTTAGGTACTTACATTTATTTGACAGAATAAATACGAGTAGAATATTTAGGCCAATGTAGGTAGTTTCAAAGATAAAAATCTTTTCTGTTGTTATTTTTATCATAACGTAGGCGTACTTTGTGTTATTTAAATGTTACATTTTTGTGTATATGAACCTTTGAAATACTATAATCATGAGAAAAAAAGGAAAATGAGAAATTTCTGAAAATATGTAGGTACATATTTTTTTATTTATGCAAGAAAAATTAGGAAGGCAAAAAATATTGAGTATGTTACATCTAAATGAAGGAATTAGTTATTTTTGGATTAGATATTTTATTTTAAATTTATATCAGTAAATATTTTACACAAATTTAATTTACATAAATACTATACCACAATTTGTTAAAGTTTTTGAAAAATATAAAGAATATTTTTTTGTGGTCAGTAACCAGAAACCGGAACTCATTTTCTCAAGACCGTTTTGAATTAGGACAGTTATGGTTAATACCGTAAACTGGCACTTTTTAAATAATAATAAAAAAACACAATTATAAAATTAAATTGTTATTTTGAAATATAATTTTCTATGTTCCGAGAATCTAATTTACCAAAATGTTAAATTGAAATTAATTCAACTACTACTTAAGCTATGTTCTTTTGGGATCACCCAAGTTACGTTTTATATAATACCTCCTGCATTTTCCCGCTTTTTTGTCAGTGTTTTGGAGGGAAATAATCCCTTGAAAAAAACTAAAAAATTACCACCCTTCTCTCCTGCCATCACTCCCCTAAATGATTGAATAAGTTAAATGGTGTCTTACCCGAGCATGACGAGTCTGAAACAGTTCTTGGGCGGCGGCTGCGAGTCGTCGCACGCGGCGGCGGGCGGCGTGGGCGGCGCCACGGGCTCCTCCGCCCCGTCAAGGTCCTGCCCGCCCCTCCGGCACAGCCAGCCGGCGCACTTGTCCAGCCGCGGGCCGCACTCTGCCGCCGCGAACTGGCACTTCTTGGTCGCGCGCAGCTTGGGCGACGACTCGGCCGCGTTCATCCTGCTGGCTGAGGCTACCGATCCATTGAGGAGGGACTCTCTGAGGGCTTTTATGGCTTTATCAATATCTGGGCGAGCTCAGTATCGGTTCTCTTTCAATATCAATGCTATTCAATATCCCTGCTCTAGTTAAATCGGGCCTCTCTCAATATCGGGACTTTCGAAATATCCCTGCTCTACATCAATTCTCTCTTAATATCAAAGCCATTGTAATATCCTGGCAATCATGATATTAATTATTCTGGTTACCTTGTCTAGGGCCCTTTCTATATCTCGGCACTTTCAATATCAAGAATCTCTCAATATCACAATATAACACAATATAAGAATTTTAACAGTACTAAAGTTCAGCCTTTTCCATCTAGTCTTTCCCAATATCGGACTTGGGTATTCTTTAAATCAAGGTTCACTTTGTCGTCATATCACTGATTTATTCAACTATATTTAACGATGCATAGCCACATGAAACAAAAATCACTCAAATACACATTAATACTAAATTATAAGTTTTTTATTAAAAACTATTGTTTTTCGCTTTGACAAATTTAGTCTACAATTTTTTTTTCTAAATTTAGTCAAATACAACTGATTATATAAAGTTATTCTTTTCAATACGGAGGCACTGAGGGGAATATTGTAAGCGGTGGCATCGTGACCTTTTTTTGAGTCGATTTATGCCTTATAAAGGGATGATTTAACTTTACTTAAACATTTTCGGACTGCAATTCAATTTTGAAATTGCAAATATAAATTATGTGAAGTCGTTTAAAAGAGCATAGCTGATAGAGACTTCACCAGGACTCTAAAACAGTTGCGGGTGTAGGGCTTCCTTTCCTCTCTGATTAAAGAAATATATGAAATTAAAACTAGAAATATTATTCAACTGTTATTTGAATTTCTAACATTTAAAAAAATTAAAAGGGTGTATAGCAATATGTAACCGTACCAAAAAAAAAAAACGTTTGAACTAGGTTAAACCGAAATATGATTTCAATAAATTGCGAAGAGTTTTTAATTATTTTTCAGGCCCGTAGAAAAAATCTAATGGCTTATATTAATTAAATATCGTTTAATTATAAAACAATAAATACAGATTCTTATAGTGCTGTCGTGCTATTTACGCCACCAAATTAAACAGGTGTTTAAATTCAAAATAATAAGTAATGTATTTATGATCGTTTCCGTATGGGTTAGACCTTCATAGTAATAGTTTATTATCAATTTAGGTAATTGGTTTACGACAATACTGTAATTTTGATAGCGTAATTGTTCGATATTGGTTCGGGACTATGATGAATAATTTGATTTTATTGAGTTTTCCATTAGCTGGAGAATTCAGAAAATGATGAAAAATTTCATGTGTGGTTTTTTTTACCTTGATAATGTTAAATAACGTGGACATTTTTCGGTTAAATTAACGGACTCGGACATTTGGGCGATGATAAAATTGATTGCTTATGAACTTTTAACTACTGTTTAACTAAAAAAGTGTTTTTTGTTGAGAATACTTGGTGGAGTTTCATGTTTCATTTATATAAAGTTTAATAAAAATTACTAGCATACTAAATTTAAACTAAGTTAATAACTTTTTTTATGTGCTTTGTTAAGACGTTACGATTTTCCAACCCTTATCCATCGAAAATCGCCGCTGGACGCGTTTTCATAAAAAATAAAGAGAATAATTCACTTTTATTGTTTGAATGTGATCTGTACATTATCTGCGTCGTGCCTTTTTAACAAGTTACGCCACTGTGCAAGTTTTTTTATAAAAGTTAAACGCTTAGTCATAATTTTTTTGGTGCATTATTGAAATGTTTCGTCGTACTATTGAATTTTTGTCGTGAACATGAAAACATTTTTAAAATTCATTTCTGAGTACCGTGTAACGCATGTAACTCGCATTTTACTGACTAATTTATTAGCCCACCACAGGGTGAGTTATTAGCAAGTTAGTTATAAATAATTTGAAAAAAAACATTCGGATACCTACATAAGCTTAAGCACCATTACTTATCATAATACTAGATGACTATTTGTTATTAATATTGATGAAACATTATATGAAATGATTTTTGATCCGATCTCTAATGAAAAATTATCCCATTTTTTAAATATGCTTATTGCGTTGATTGCGTTATTTCGATACGAAAATTCAGTTAAACTTTTTTTATTAATTTCCAATTGTTCTTGATACTAGTTGGTAATTTAAAAGAAGAAACCTACACTGAAGTTTTGCTCATTTACATGTTCAAGGCACGTGACTATTTTTAGATATTTCCTACAGTAACTGGCTTCACTAAAGTGGAAAAGAAGTTACCTCAGAGTTCACGTGCTTTCATTAATGTTAATATTGTTTAGCATAAAGAAATAATTTATTATTTCAACATCCCACAGAGACTTTTGTTAATTAAATAATTGTTACATTTTTTGAGTATCATTAAGGACCTACCTGCTACGTGAAATGCCTTAAGGAATAAAACATTAATTTATTTTAAACGCTAGAAAATATATATTTCGTTTTACTTTATTCCACAGAAATGTATTTTAAGCCAATTTCGTACTTAAGCTATTTTCACAATAAGTTTAATTTTGTAAATTGAGAACCTACGAATTTCGACTGGTTGTCATGACTTCTCTTTGATTAATTCTCTAAGTTTGTAATTTTTTTGACAAAAATTATATTTCATTTGAATTACTTTAGTTTGAATTTAACGACAAATTTAAACGACAGCTTTCAGAGAGAACTGTATTAGCGGGCAACGCATTCAACAGTACGAAAATTGGTCTGAAAATCGGATGTTTACTCGGTTAAAAAAAAGCGCCCTTTTTAACGTCTGCATCACCCTGTTCTTCTGAATGGCATAATTTATTCTGAACTATATCAGGACATTTCTTCTACGTTTATAGCTTTGAAAAACTATTCATTATAATTTAGTAGGAGTATTTTATTTAAGCACGTGAACGTTAGGGTATACTTCATTATGAAAAGGTTCTACCTAAAACTAAAATTTATACAGCCAGATCAAGCAGGAGTTCTTAAATGGGATGACTTCATCATAATTTATAGCATAATGATTAGGTACTTAGTTGACCATAACGATACCGTCGTTATGTTTACTACTCATTCTTATCAAATGAGGCAATTTGATGATAGATTCACTGCTTTGTGAATTAATTTACGGTCAGTAAAAGACTTATTATTTTGGTATTATTCGCTAACGTGTCATCATTTCTGACCCCAGAATGTATAATAAAAGTGTTTAGGGACGGAAAGTGTCAAACTGGGTATTAATCATTAACGTGACCCGTAAGTAAGCGTTAGTGTAAAAGTTATGCCTGTGCCTACCGCGAGGCGTCAAACATGGTAATAACCTGAAACGAATGAGCTCACCCCGTATTTACATATATAGGCGGTTAAAACACGAATCGCCGAATGAATTCGAATGGGTTGTAAATATCCGGCATTTTCATAATGCGGGTGGATTAAAAATAAATTGAAACAAATGAAATATCAATTTGGTTTATATTTTTCAGGAGAAACGAATATCTGTTTTTTCTTACCGTTGTCAAATGTGAGTTTACATTTTCTATAAAAATTTGTTAAAAATATTCCTATCTATTAAAATCTAAGAAAATGTAAGATTCGTTATGTTAGAAGGTCGAAAAATTGAGTGATATACATACTGCAAAAGTGTACCAATAAACCCTATGCAACATGCCCCCATGTGTGGATATGGGTAAGTATGAAGTAATATTATTAAATCTTTATACTTTGCAAATGCTAATTTTATTATTTTATATTAATATGCTTTTTAATACAATATATATGTCATATATGTATAATAGCTAGTATAGTATTCTTTTACGACGCGACGCGACGCACGCTTCCATGTTTAAATTCGATCTCACGCACACAAGCAAGAAAATATGTAGGTATGTAGATACCTAATTTTCTACCTGTGGTTTTGTTCCAAATATTTTATTATTCTCACCGAATCATTTCCGGTTTTACTCAAGTTTAAAGTAACCGAATTTAAACAGTAAAAACAGACTGAGGTGGCATAATATGGTCAGTTTTATCATTCAGAAATCCTGTACCACAACATGCCACATGTACGAGTGTGTATTATACATTTTACTTTATGTTCGTACATGACATTACACCTTTTTGACGTAAAATGTTACTAAGAGCAGCGAGACCGTAAACATAAAAAGTGGGAGATAAAACAGCAGACGGAACGTATACCAAGGACTTTTTTACTATGCACCCTCACATATACATATGTATAATATAATTGTATATGCACCCTCACATACACTTATGAAATTATCCGCTCGCCTCATGGTGTAGTGGCTTGCTTGTTGAACTACGGTATGAGGTTGCCATGCATGAGCCATACAAATATATTTATTTTTCCTATAATTAATTTTCTTTATGGTAAAGTCTTTAATTTTATAATTGTTCGTCTAATTAAATTAATGAAAAAACGTGCTCGCCTAATAAACGTTACGAATTCATTATTAGTTAACGTAACGTAGAGCAGTTTTTCTATAAATTATGTCTTCTAAAAGGTAAATGTGGCCTTTGAAAAGAAAAAAAAAGCTCGTTAACTAAACTTGGGAGATGAAATAGAATTCACCATTTCTCATGTTATTTATCGTTGTTTTAGAGGACTTGTAAATATAAGAAAAATTGAGAAAATTAGGCTGAGGTACTGTATTAATTTATCTTCAAACATTTAAAATATTCACAATTCCAACTCAATCTGAATCAATTGGATTATACATAATACGTACAATTACAAAGATTTCCATAGAATTGAGAAAAGAAATACACAGTATATTTAATTAATTTTCAAAACGACGAAAGCGAATTTTGTATTTTTACAGTATCATATAAAAAAAAAAAAGGAATATTATAATTTACCTACGTTTTACTTAACGAAACAGTTTGATATTCGTTTTCTAAAATACGTTCTCAGAACTAATTGACCTGAAACTATTGATCCTTAATAATCGTTGATTAAAGTAAGGAATTTAATCAGGCTCTAAGGAATTTCAATTTCAAAATTCTGAGTTTTTTTTTACCCTACACCTTTGTAAAATATCGAAAGTTGACTGAGAGTTCCAAATACCTAGTTTGTATTTAATTAAAAATGAAAAGTTCTCTAAATTTAAATTTTGCTTGGTTTCGTAGCTGTCTAACGAGAAATATAGGAGAAAGTATTTTCGATGCCTGTTAATTTTTGTTTTTCGAAAAGGTAAACCGGAAGTCTTCAGTCTTCTCTTTCCCGGAAGTTTGTGGTAAATGTTCATATGCCTTGCCTTTTGTCTGTGGTGCTTGGTACCGTGAAAATATATTGTTATATACACACCATTATTATTATAGCCCTCAATTCTGTGGTCACGGTTTGTTACAAAATATAAATTTATCATAAAAGATCACTTCCAATGCACATATTTTATCATAAAACAATTAACATGATGTAAAAATAGTATATAATGACAAAGGGTATAAAAAGGTGTTTTTGTGGAAGGTACCTACGGATAATATTTTTATTTTTTTAAAATCGACTCCGAATAAACAAACATCACCCTGCGAAAGATATAATGCTGATTATATAATTCGTGTCCCACTCTATACCTTTGATGATAAAGGAGTAGGTAATATTTTTGGTAAATTATTATTGACAATTGTTTTGAATTTTCTCTAAGTTTTTACCAAGGGGCTTACCAAAGCTAGAAAAGAATCGTGGTTTGCCTATTACTTAATATGGGACCAAACTAGCGGCGTTTACTAAATTTAGCTCCGAAATCGGGTTTTTTCTTTTTTATTTCCGTGAAAAAAGACAGTTAAATATAAATATTCACGCTTATTCACGCGCTTTAGTATCTAATTATTTCACCTTTACACTGAAATGTGCAAAAAAAAAGCTTCGCGTTTTTTCTCGATAATTCGTACATTAAAAAAATTATATAGGTATTCAAAGTTCGTAAATTTCACGGCCTTATTATGCCATGTGTGTGGGCTTTGTGTTGCCGACGTTTCAGAGCACCTTTCAGTGTCCATTTTCAGGGCTGATGTATAAGTATAGTTTTATGTGTGAGAAGTTTACCGTGTCGCAATCGGGCAATGTTCCTACGTATGTAATTATGTGTGAGAGTTTTGTACCGTGTCGCAGTCGGGCTTCGGAAGCACTGGGTACCATAAGGTTCGTAGTCGTAATCCATCATCCTTGTTTATGTTATTAGGATGCTTGTATATTTCTATGGCTTCCTTTATTAATCGGGCTTGATGATATTTAAGATTTCCAAGACAGTTGGCTCAAATGAGAAATTAAGCCCCGTTTCTATGTAGTGTTCTGCAACTGCTGATTTTTTTGGGTAGCCCAACTTGCATGCACTCTTGTTCTCTTTGATTCTTGTCTTGCAGTCTGCCCCCTATATAAACTGTTTCGTAGCTTTTGCAATTTAATTTATAGACTCCATCTGTTTTAAGTGGGTTATTTTTGAGGTCGTACTGTTCTTTTAAACAGTTAGAAGAAGTGTCTATGAACAATCCTTTATCGCCGGCTTTAGTAAACTTTTTCATGGAGATATTGAAGAGAACATGGACATAGCACATGCACCCGTCGAAACGTTGGCAACCAAAGCCCACAAAGATGGCATAATAATCCAGAAAAACATTATCTGAATTACGGTATTTACCCAAAAAATTGTTTGAAGCTTTCTAGCTGTCACTAAATCCAAAACACCAAAATTTCTAACGCTGAAGTTCAGGTAGAGTTTAAGGTTATTCATTAGAACAAAACCGAGCGTTAACGTGAATGCTCATATGGTATTATTAACTTAAATAGTTTTGAAAATACCTGTCAGTATTTCTTGCCTTGTTTAAAAACACGCGTTTCAAAAAAAATTGAAATGAATCGTACTTAACACACATCTAGTTTAATTAGGGATGGCATAAACGTAAATCAATAAGCACATTCGATTAGGGGTGGTAGTCTGGAGAAAGTTGTATAAATCCGTCGTCTCGTGCCGAAGGGTGAAGCGGTGATATATGGGCGACGCTTCCGGCCCAGTGCGCGCGCTACCTGAGCTAACTTACCCTAACACCACAGTAATCCCGAGGGAATGTGCCCACCAACCCAAATCTAAAACAGTTGAAGTTCGACCGTATTAGTCGCGGCTTTCACAACCGTAATGGTGACAAAATTTAGACAAGTCCTTGAATAAATTGGCGGTTAGGTACTGTAAAAATATATTTTAAGTTTCACTTTTGCAAATATCTACTTGTATCGATATGATTTTCTAGGAAATTAAATGAAATCTGAATTTTTGTTTTTTCCGTACTGTTAAGAAATATTAGAATGTTGAAATTGATAATGAGACTTAATGTTTTTAATAATAACGCCAAACACTTAATTTAATGTTTTTTTTATGCTACTGGTGAATTTATTATCTCAATTCCCAAATAGCCTTGATGAAAAAAATTCACACTCCTAGTGAATGCTCATTTTTTTTTTCCATATATTTTATATTTTTAGATTATAATAGCTTGTACACCTACTGTATACGTTGAAAACGTATAATCTAGAAAATAGTACTTACTGATTCAATATCTTATTCGGATTTTTTACGGATATAAGAAAACGCACTTTCTTAATGACTTTTTAATTTAAATGTAGTATTGAATATACACCGTGTCCCACGATGAGACCGCGAAACTCCAGAGGGTGATTATTCATGATATTCTGAGAAAAAAAATCTTAATAAAGTTTTTCAAAAAACTCAATTCTAATTTCTTAAAAAAATTATTAAAATATGAATAAAAATTCACGCGTGTAATACCGTCAATTTTTCAACTGGCTCACACCACGTGACCTGCACCAATAAGCGCAAAGAAATCACATATTTTTGAAACTTAAACTAAAGATTCAGATATGAAATTCGAATTTTGAATGTCCGTATAAGGCGTACCAGAGCGGACCCCCACTCCTCCCCGCCCACCGCCACCCCGCCGCCGCGCCGCTAGCACTTCAAACAGAAGCCAGTATTACACTCGTCGCTTTTTATGAATCCTTTTTTAAAATTAATTATTGGAAATGCCCGGATCAAAAAAATTTATAAGGATTTTTTTCTCAGAATACCATGAACAATCACCCTCCGGAGTTTCGCGGTCTCATCGTGGGACACGGTGTATACATAATATATAAAACGGTCAAAACTCGTAGTGTATTCCTAATTATAATTTTATTCTTTAAATTGCTAGCTACTTAGTTGCATGAAAAAATTACCTTAATGATGTTAATATCATTATCGATTCTGATATCTAAGATCCAAACTAGCTCCTCCGTCCGTAATCTTCACTTTCTTATAAGGCAATCAATCTTCTTAATTGACAATTTGCAAAAAGGGCACAACGTTCCCTAATGACATTGATACTCCAGGAGGAAGCTATAAGGTATCAGGTGATAAGATGATGAGGCTTTAACTAGGTTGGGAAGAACTGATTCGTCTAGAGATTAGAGATGTAAAAACGGAGAGGGAGATAGCTCAGTACGAATAAAATCCCTAGCACACAATCTGCGAGTTTATTTGGGTTTTTCTGAATTACGAAATGATTGTTCTTTGAGGCGCAGTGTTTTTTCACAGTTAGTAGTGTTAGTATTGCGCTATGGGCTACTGCGTACGAGGTCGCGGGTTCGATTCCCGAGTGGGTCAATATGAAATACTTATTTCAGTGTGGTTTTTCATATATATTATGTGATACCTTGGGCTGGCGCTGAAGCGTAATACTGATCGTCTAGCCTTCATGTAACAAATGATCAATATTCACTGCATTTGGTGCACCAATGCAGTGCCCTTTGCAACATAAGATGCGGATAAGGTAAGTTGTAGTTATATCGTGAATAATTTGTTATCTTCGTGAATAAATAGAGCTGAAATATAAGGCTTCAAAAATATGTTTTTTAATAAAGATTTTTATTATTGAAAATTCGTTAATTTTTATTGTTATAATATTACATGTAACCTTCATCTTATATTTTTACTTTTTAATAAATATTTGGACATTATTTACAATAAAAAAAGATTACGGCAGTCAACGTCTTTTACGGCTTTTACATACTGCAGAATGTTCATACAACCTACATTATTTGAAAAACGAAACAAAATCTAAAGAATCAGTTCAAAACCGATAAACGAAGACTAGGGTTAATTGATCTTAATAAAAATACAAAAAATAATTACTTTAGACATATAACCTTTTTCTCAAAGTACAGCTAACCTAATCCGCATCTCACAAGAGGATAGAAAATATACATGAAACAAGAAGATGAATAATGCCATGACTACGGAACACAAGAATTAAACTTAGTGAGACAAATAACCATTAGAACCACAAGCAGCTACCTACATTGTAAAGGACTTAGACCAGTATAACATCATAACAGACAGCATCTAACAAGCTTAACATTTTCAGGGAAGAAAATACAAACGCTTAAAAAATATACGAGTACTAGAACAGGGGGGCAATGAAATGT
>JAGVSP010000231.1:0-90843 GCA_022494985.1 Micrasema minimum | reverse complement strand
TAACAAAAAAGCGTTAGTCGGGTTTTTAAAAAGTTTTTTAAAAAAATTTTTGGGGGGAAAAACCCCAAATTTCCTTAATTTTAAAAAATTTGGGGGGAATTTTTTGAAAAACCTGTAAAAAAAAAAATTTTTAAATTTTTTAACAAAATTTTTTTAAAATAACAAATTTTTGTTTTTTTGTTTTTAAAAATTCCCCAAATTTTACTTCAAAAAAAAATCCCCATTTTTTTGAGTTTTTAATATTTGGCACCCAGAGGTATTTTTAGGCCCCAAGGGTCCTTTCTTATGATGTGAAGTTCACAATTGACTGTGTGACATAGGTGGAAATGGCACACTTTGTGAGATATGATGTTTACTGGGTATGGAACGTGTATTATACATATAAATACCATTTTGGCGTTGAAATTGAATATAGTACATAATAAACTTAAAGGTTTTATATCGTACGTACAAAGCCGAATTCGCAAAACGATTGTTTTAATATATTAACGTTTAAAGTTAAAAGTTGTTTCATAAACCTGGTAAATGATTATTTAAGGATCATAAAATAATAACCTGATTGTTAGCTTTAGAAATAACTACATTTTGTAATAATAAAATTGAAGTTGTTTTATAATTTCAAATTTCAATTTCTAAACACAACATTTCAAATTAATGGACGTTCTGTAAATTCGCGATTTTTGTATTGGATCCACAATTATGATGAAGGTTTTATATGTTCCCTGATAAAGTTCATTTTTTTATTAATTAATAAACACAACATTTCAAATTAATGGACGTTCTGTAAATTCGCGATTTTTGTATTGGATCCACAATTATGATGAAGGTTTAATATGTTCCCTGATTAAGTTCATTTTTGTATTTTCATTTTTTGAAAACTGAAAAAAGGGTACGAGTAAATCGTAATAGGTAATTCTTAAAAATACCGACTTAAAAAATACTGATTTTTTATTCCGTAAATTATTGATAAATTAAAGTTTTTGGCTAAGCGGTTAGAACTCTAGATTAGAATCCCGATGATAGATAAATCTTACTTCACATCTTGTTTACTACATAAATAAACGCTTAAATTTTATGAATAAATTATGATTTATGGTTTATTTTTTTTTTGGGAATTTTTTTAATCTAAAATTGACAATATTATGTAATTAGGTATGCATTATGAATATTTTATTTCTTTAAATTTAATCAATTAAATTAAAATATAAATTTAAATAATGCCAACCTTTTTCCTTTGATAAATCAGCCTTGCAATAAAAAACAAAGTGAGAGAAAATTTGTTATACACACTTTAGCATCAGATTTCAATATATTAAGATTCAAGAAAGAAAATTTAGCAGAGGAAAATTTAAGCCCCCGAGGCTTAAACTAATTTCGTTTTCTTAGGACATACAAACACAAAGCTTTTCGTTAGAACAAAACTCCGCCAAGAAACAAAGTGGTCTTAATCATAATAATATGCCAAGTCCAGTTGTCTTATTCTGACGACGAGGTGAGAAATTGTAGGTAAGTTTAATTTTTGAAAATAATAGGCAGGATTGAATTCTTGGAAGTATTAGATATTTAAGATTGTTAAATGATCCATTTATATCTACATATTTTACACTTTGAGTGCTGTCACTCTACTAGCCCTAGAGCACGTGCTGGAGTGTCGAATTTTTACATACATACCTGTTTTTTTCGAACCTGTATATTTTTGGTACATTGTGGTTTTTTTTTTAATGATTATGTGTGTATGGGTAGGTTATGATTTAATTTTTAATGTAAGAATAATATACAAGTTCATTTTCATAACGATGTGTTTTGCTAATTTTATGCGTCACTCTAAGAAGTGTAATTTTTAATGTAAAAATAATATTTATTTATTTTCAAAACAATGTGCTTTGTTAGTTTTACGCGTCACTCTAAGACGTGTAATTTTTAATGTAAGTATAATATCGAAAAGTTCAAATCAAAAAATTTTAAACAATGTGTTTTGTTAGTAGATTCACTGGTTTCACTTGTACATCGAGTTTAAGAACCCTGTATAGTGCGGCGAAAAATAACACTTCCAAAATTCTAAATTACTACGCACTAATAATTGTACAAACAAATTAGGAGGCTCAATAACAGAGGGATCAATATAATTCTTAAAGATTTTCCAAGCAGAAAAAATCTCATTTTGTGTGTTCTCATCGGGAATCGAACCAGGAATTACGTATCGTGGGTTCAACATGTTTTAAACATTTACTCTATGACAGTGACGGCACTTCTTTATAATAACCATGTGTATATACAATTCGATTAACTTATAACCGTCTTATTACCGTCTGAAATAAATATTTTAGTTTTTTTTAATCAGCCACTAAACATAATGCTTCTAGAGGACAACACCGTGAATGTATTATTTTTTAATAAATTAAATTAAATATTTGCTGTGACAGAATAAGACTACAGGGTGGCTCAGGGCATGTTGGCGCAGCTGTAGAATAATTACTTCATTTCATCTGAGGCGGTCTAATTAAAATTAATGGAATGCAGGAAAAACACGTCACTCTCATTAAATCAACCAAAGCTACCTCAAGGCGTAACCTCTCTATGGGAATGCAGCAATTAGACACCACAAGTACCAATTATCATTAAAAAAGCCTTTTATTCTCTTATTATACACACATTATAAAGGTATCTACGTTATAATGAACTTTGGTTTGTAATTATGCACAAAATAAAATTTCATTGTCACACGATTTGAAAGGATTTATATACAGTTAAACGAGATATATATGAAAGTTATTTCACAGACTTCAGAATACAGATAATGTTTTTTTCTGGATTATAATACCATGTTTGTGGACTTTGCGTGGCCGACATTTCGGAGCACATTGCATTGCATTGCATCTTCAAGTCATCAGCCCTGAAGATGGACTCCGAAACGTCGTGGGCAACGCAAAGCCACACACATGGCATAATGGCATGGTTTTTACTTATTTTTAAACTATTTCTGCTTTTTGTGGTGTTTATTAAAGTTGCAGATAAGTTTCATAAAATTCGACGATGACAATGTGAAGTATATTTATAAAACATTTCATTTGTGAAACCTAAGGCTGCTTTTATCGTCTTGTTTTCATTTAAAAAATGATCAAGATTCACTGTATTTGATGTACCAATGCATTAAGCAAAGGGTACAGATAAGGAAAATTAGTAAAAGTTGTACTTCGTCGGTCTAAAGCAGAGGTTCCCAAACTTTTTTGTGTCGTAATTTTTTGAAGTGTTAAAAACCTAAAGTAAAAACACACGTTAAGTTTTTACATTTATTAATCTAATTTAAATTAAAACTACTCAAAATAAAATTTTGTATCTGTTCTATAAAATAAACGTAACATAAAATAAACTAAGCAGAAAGAGACTAAGAGACAAAAATTGACAAGAATTTTTACAGCGCGTATGCTTGTAACAAGATGATACTGGTATATCGTTATAATGTGCAGGTTTTTACAAGTTCAAAATGTATTGCGACCACAAAGCGAATCCCTATCCTGCAACTTACACAATTTTATAAACATGTATAATAATTTTTTTACTTCATATACTTTTATAAATAATGTACATGTCTTTATAATATTATCAGATAGGATAATGTAAGTAAATAGGTACTTTCAGTGTTTGCTGAGATTCACTATCATGGACCCCCATTTTTTTTTTCGCTGACGTAGACCCCTTGCAGGTTGTCATAGACCCCTGGGGGTCGATATAGACCACTTTGGAAATCACTGGTCTAAAGTGCAAACTTTCTATCATTCTTTAGAAAATTTTCTACTCCAGATAGAAGATTTACACTATTTAAATGACTTAACTACTTTTTTTATTAATATTATAGATTCTTGTACCCTTGAAAAAGAGACACGTGTTGCTTCGAAACCGGTCGGGAGTTAGATTTATAATAAAAGTAGTTAAAAACAAAGTTTTTTCATTTAAATAGTTTATAATGAATAACTACAAAGTGAGTGCTTCTAACATAAATTTAAGAATATTTACACTCTAAGCAGAAGACTAACATTTCAAAATTTAAATCAAAATAGTTGACTTGTTAAAATTAATTATTGCAATTAAGAAATTAATTTTAAAAAATGGCCAATATTTATTTTGCCTAGTGCCGGAGTATAATCCAAAATTCCGAGAATTCAAATTATTTCACGGCAATTTGAACTTTCAGTTGCACCGTCTAAGTTAATGAATCCCGTGAAATGATTACACGTGACACAGTCAGTTTTCAGAAGTTTATGAAACTGTAATTTTCTAGTCTTAGAAACCCGTTTTTCCTTTGACACGCGAGTCTTTGCGGGCTTTAAATTTATTCATAAATCAAATAATTTAAATCAAAATCAACAAAAATAATAATTAAAGAAAGAAAAACAAAAAAACGACTTTAATAAAATTTTTACACTTTCGTTCTCATATCCACAGTAATTTTAATAACCACTTATAGGAAATCATTATGTATCATTACTTTTCCAAGGTAAATAAAATGTAGCAAATATGTTTCCTAACTGTATCCATGCGTAAGAAAACTAAAAAATACATTTTTAAGCCCTTCAAATATGCCAAATTATTTTTCGTAAAAAATTAAATTCAATTGAAGTGTTCTTCATAAAATAACAGGTTTCCATGACGTTAGGAAAATATTTGAGTGGTTTTTCTGAATTTTTTATAAATGAAACTCGTTTTTTGGTCCGTTTTATGTTTACTCTATTTTTAGAATTTTGATTTTGGTTTACCATAAAACATATTTTTCTAAATTTACTTTTCATCACAGAGAATACATTTATCTGCAAAAAAGAAGTAATGGGCTTAAAGCATCCCTTGAATATATGAAATGAAGCCCTTCCCAAGAAACCTATTCCCTTAACCCACCCTCAGTTACTAACCTACCCTGACTATAATTTATGAGCACCTCGCCTGGAGTGGCTCTAATGATTGCCGGCGGTACGTACAATTGTGATGTTAAAAATCAAACGTGGCCATCTCCCCTAAAAATAATTTATACCACTTCGGTATTCATTTTATTATGTACGTGTGGTTGGGCTTAGCTTGGATAAGACTAAGCCGGTCGCTTGGCTTAGAGACAGTTGTAGAATTTATGTCCACATACGGAGCGGAATTGAGGAAATTTTATTTGAAAATAGAAATCAAAACGTAGTAGCGTAGGCTGCGATCTGTAGATCATTAGACTAAAAATCCGTAATGTTATTTTTAGTCACAACCTGCCTTGAGTAAAATTTTCAATTATTTATTTATAAGACGATGAAATTGATCCAATGCACTGTATTTTATGTAATATAACTGCTAAAATAAAATTTAAGACACGGCAATCGACTTTGAAACCAAATTAAAAAGCCATTACAAATAGATACAGATGGATTTAAAAATAGAGTTGCAAAATAACATTTTTTTCTTTTTTAATAATATGAAAAATGTAAGTCTATACATTTTTTTTTCTTCCAACAATATAAAACCTGAGTAAGCCATTTTATGAAGTTTTTGTCCACTTTTTGAAGCATTTCCCTGAAATTCGGCGATTTAGGCTCAAATGTTGTTTTTGAAGGCTGGCAGGGTCCAGTGATGATCGTAATAAACCAAGGATTTGAGGTACCCCTACAGGAAAAAAAAAACACAAAGGGTCAAATCAGGAGAGCGCAATGGCCAGTTAGAATTTCGTCTTAGGGAAATTATTTACCATGGCTTTTCAATATTTTTTACAACTGTTAGAATGGGAGCGCCGATTTTAAATCCATACGTTTGCTGCGCGTCGCACTATATATGAACCGGAAATTAGTCAGAAATATCTTATACGCTTACAATCATGCAATGTTTTTTTTCAATATTTAATCTTCTCATATTCTCTGTATGATTGATGAGTACTTAACAAGATAAATTAGAAACTATGTTTGGTTCCTGACGTCACAGTTGTAGGCGCCCCTAATGAGAGGGCTGTGTTAAGCAGTAATTAACCACACTCACTTCGGGCCCACAAGCTCTCATAAAAACGCCCTGACAAGGCCCAATTCTTATTTATACCCGTGATCCTTTGTCTTCGCCACGGATTACCCAACTAATTTCCGTAATTTGGGGATGACAATTTGAGATAAGATCAGTATTGAATGATCCCCAGGCTGTATAAAGCTCTCGCCAATCCTTCAGATTACCGCAAAATGTGTTTGTTCTGTTTAATACTAGAAATTTAACATTAGTTGTAATGTGTTCTCGTAAAAACAAAAATAATAATATTTGCGTAATTTAAATTAAGTGTTCTTATTTTTCCCTTATCCGTACCTGTGATGCATAAAGCATTGCACTGGTACACTGAGTACATTTTTTACATGAAAGTAAGGTGATCAGTCTTACGTCTCAGCGCCAGTCCAAGGTGGTGCATAAGCGTATAAATGAAATTAATATTTGTGTAATACCACATTTATATAAATATTCCATATTAACCCCGTTGGGAATTGAACCCGCTGTATCAAACATGGCGGCCCAATGTTTTATCCATTACACCACAAGACGGACACATACAATTACAACTTTTAAAAGTTTTATAGTTTATTAAATAATGCAGTGATTTATTATTTTTTACAATATTTTATTTCACATTAACGTTGCGGGTGGGTTGCTGGTGGTGATATATTTTTTTTAAACCTGGATTTTATGTACTATATTATTATCTGTAATTTAATATCTTACTATCGTTGCTTTTTATCAAATAAAAAAATATGCCTTTCTATTGGAAAAATCTACTAAAGAAATTAGTATAATGGGAAACAATTAGATTATAATCACAATTTTAACATATCCATAGATCACTTTGATCCAAGCATTCAATGAATACTAATAGTGTAAAATAAATATGTGAAAATAAACGTTCGATGCTCATTTGTTATGAAAAACTACGATTTTTAAAATTAGTCAATTTAAACGATCTCACATCAAATCTTTTCAAAAGCATTTTTAAAAAATTATTTTATGAATAATTTAATAAAATGTAAAAATAACCGTACGTGAAAGCTTTTACTTATTTGAGGTAAGCTTTTAAACATTTACTTTCAAAAGGTAAAATGGTCTTTTGATACGAGTATGTTATATAAAATATATTTCACTATTTACTGAGATCAACAACCTTTCTTTGATTCAAGAATAAAAAAACCAATTAGAGCCTTTGACACTTCATAGAAATTACTGAAAGTAACGAAAATTATATTTTTTAGAGCGGAAACGTTTTCAGAATCTGCAAATTTTATAACATTCGTTTTTTAATATCTATGCTTAATAACAAGCATAAGGTTGTTTTTTTTGTTTTTGAAAAATTAAAATATTGTTGAATAAATACATATGACTTCAGGCATGAATGGTTAGATTCCAAAAATCTTCTTTAATCAATCAATCTGCTTATCATTTGTCATTTATCGACAATTACAAATAAGACGTTTTATCTTGTATTGTCCGCCATCGTAGCACAGTGGTAGTGCATTTGGCTATCGTGCATTAGGTCGCGGGTACGATTCCTGAAGGGAGTCAACATCAAAAATATTTATTTACATGCGGTTTTTATATTAATATTTTATGTGTGATACCTTCAACTGGTACTGAAGCGTAAGACTGATCATCCTACCTTCACGTAATACGAGTCAGTGCCCTATGCACCATTAGGTGTGCATAAGGAAAAGGAGTAGTAGTATTTTACAATTTAATTTTTAATCGGGTTGTGGTCTAGTGGTAGATTCGAGGATTCCGGATTAGAAATCTCTAGGTTCGAATCCCACTCAGCACAACTTGTTTCCTGCTTTCTAACACAGTTATTTCCGACTATTTGAAAGCAGCCCGAAGTTGAAATATTTGAGTATATCATACGAGCCCAAATGTTTTCTTTTTTATTTAAAAAAAAAAAAAAACTTAAATACCAACGCAAACTTCGTTAATGGACACATCTGTGCAAAATGGTATTTAAATATGTTTTTTTAATGTTAAATAAATTAAGTAGTTTCATGGTTTACACCATCATAAGTTTTTATTGTTTTTAGTCTGAGATTACATCCTCCTTTTCGTAGTGTGGAATCAGAACTTCAAAATTCATAAAAACATTCGCATCTTTTCTAAGGAATTTTCAAGACGGCATCGGCAGTCGATACTGAAGTTAAAATTTTGCGGCGATGTAATTGGCATCAAAGGTGACGTCATCCAAACATATTCGTTCGATTTGTTTAGTGGCAAAATGGCTCTGGATGACGTCATAGAGCCATGTTTGTTCGATTTGTTCGGGGACAGATATGGAAACGTGACGAAAACGTCGACAAAATGGAGCCACTCCTTGAGCGAGATATTGAGAGGTTAGGAGAGAATGCAGAAGTTGAATATGTGGTAAAATTGTTTCTGACGTGTTGAAACTTATTTATTAGCTGCCAAATGTGTTCTTACATTTTATGCATAGTGCAAGGAGAAAAATCAAACTGAAATTTTCTAGATACGATTAACCATCATAATTTTTGACGTGATAACGTCTAATAAATCGATGAACGTCGGCTGCACACACGAAAAAGCATGACTCATTGTCATGTTTCGCCTGAGCCGAGTGTGCAAGCGAGAGCGCGGAACAAGCGATTAGAGAGGCACGATCGCCTAAAGCGTTCGGTTTGTGACAAAATCTATCTCTCTTCCACTCCATCGGCCGATGCGTCCGAGTAGAAGGGAGACAGCAGCAGCACACAGAAGAAAAAACAAAAAAAATATTAATTTCTGGAAAAAATTGCTCCTGCTCCTCCTGCTTTGTCTTTACGTAAAATTATCGTCCGTAAACCGACTTTACAGACTACCAAAAGTTTTTTTTGTCAACTAACGTAAATAATTACAACGGAAGCATTTTTAACGGGTAATGTAAAATGCGTAACATTCACTCGTGTACTAAAATGTAAAGCCATCTTATCTTTTTCATCGTAGCCAATTAGTCAATTAGTCTTATCTGTATCGCTAAATACAAAGGTGTTTATTCAAATACGATAAGTTGTATAGCCTGACTGTGTATTTTACACTTAATGGTATACTGGTATATTTATAAATTTCAGGTAACTCAAATAAATAACATTTATAAGTGCGGTATGCAATAAATGCGCATTTACCGCTTTTTATCAGAGGTTTTATTTTTATTTCTGATAATGCATTTCACACACACAAATCTTATAATTCCCTTAAATACAATTTTTGTAGTGACTAAAAAACGAGATGTTATACACACTTCTAACTTCAGCACATATTTGCGAAACATATAGAGTTTATAACAGTTTATTAAAAAATGAGGGTTATAACCTATTACATTTTAACAACATTTTGAACGTATACAATTACTGGATTATACCCATGCTGGGCTGATATCAGATATTATTGATATCCCAACAGAAACAAAGAAACTTTGGAAACGAATGTGGGTTATCTAGGCGTTTACAGGGCTTATGACCTGTCGTTGGCTGGGTTAAGTGGCCACTTGATGTACTACAACATTCCCCATTCCGCCTATCATCAGACAACCATTTATGTCAAATTTTTGAAACTACTATATATGTTGAGTTTGTACAGAAGTATCCACATTTGGGTTTGTTTTTTTAGGTCATAAGCCCTGTAAACGCCTAGATAACCCACATTTGCTTCCAAAGTTTTTCTGTCTCTGTTGGGATATCAATAATATATTATATTTTAAATTACTACTTTACTTACAAGTGTTTCGAGTTTCTAACAGTTATATGATGATGTAAGGGTAGTACGGCTAGATTCGGGAGCGATTATGCTGAATGTTAGTTATGGAAGTGCACAAGTTGCGGGCCGCGGGGTGTAACAGCCTCAGCGCTTAACCTCCCCTAATGAATATCCGTGTAGGACACGTTCAGACTCCGCGGAACTGAGAATCTTGGGAACTTTCATGAACCTTTCAGGGGCCGCAATTTTTAATCGCTGTTAAAATACATTTCTAATTGTTATTTTATTTGGCCAAAAAGCCTAACAGCAAATGAAAATATCACATGACATAAAAAATGGTCATCAAGAATCAGATTCTTAGCACTCTGAGCTGGTCTGGACTAGCTTCTTAATCTACGGAGGCTGCAAAAATAACAAAAAAAGGTTTCTGAAGACATACCTGTGCCATTGCAAAAAGAGAGTCTGTAATTGGCCTCATTATCAGCTCCTTGTATTGTATATTAATTTTTTTCATGGCTGTTGATTTCCAATAAATAAATAAATCCGTACGCAGTTTATGAAAGTCAAAAGAGTAAGACATGCTTATGTAATAAAATTTGTAATAATTTAAACAAGGCTGAGTGTAACATAAAAAATTACTTACCTTTGAAAATAATTAAACAATGCAGTGTGAATGCCAAAAAAGCCGTTAATACACCAAAAAAATACTAAATGCGTCATGCATTTTTGCAGATTTTTTCATAATCATTGATCTAAAATATATTAAATACACATTTTCATAGAATATAATTGAAAAACCGGGCTAAATGTTACACTTAGTAGTAATTCAACTTGACAGCCTTTTACTGCAAATGTAATAACGCCTTTACATTTAAAATTCCACTGCAGTACCTAGAAACCAAGTTTAGTTACTATGTAATAATATAGTTTTAACTTTGTGGCTTTGGTGACAGTTTCAACGAATTATGTTGCAATGTTCATTGCAAATTTAAATTTGAATATTCAATGTATTTTATACGTTTTATGGATATAGAGAACACTTTTTTCTTTCGATACAGGATATTCTGTTAAAAATTAGAGGATAAAAACGTGTTTTAGTGTTACGTTTAATTAGGTTTTATTTTTTTTCGTTTGTAGGTCAGATGGCTCGAAAAAACAGCAAACAAAACGCAATGCAATAATAACATAATCGCAGTTCTAGATTTTATCTATTTATTTTTTCGTAACTGAGCAACGCTTTTTTTCATTCGTTTTAGATATCGATACCATACATGGATATAAATACCAAGAGCGTGTTTGCATTTATTTTTTTATCACATCAGGAAGGTTATATCTTTTAGGATAATAAATTAGAAATAAATATACCACATTCAAAGATGAACTATGACAATACAGAAATGTTAATCTCAAATGTACTTATTGCTCTTGTGCTAAATTAGAGGGAGTCATCTGAAAACTACAATTGTATAAATGAACGGCCACGAACAACGCCTCAACGGTTTATTTTGAAAAAAAAATTGTGTTCAGTTGTGTATACATATATCTGTGGTGTCTAGAAAAAGGGGCATGAGTCAGTCAGGCATAATTTTTACTGTTTCATCTTTACTAATTCACTGCTTGTGTCTCTAAAGATTTTTAAAAATTATTTAAGGTTAAATAACTTATTTGACTCATCTTTAAGAAGAGTCATAAAAAAATTATCAAAAAAAGTTTACAGGCACTAGCAGAGAATCAAAAAACGGTCGTATTGTTAAAATTTTCCTAGACACCACAGATATTATATATTCTAATACATGTAATTATTCTAAGTTTTGTAACTCATTGTGTGTATTTTTTATATAAAATTTTAAAAATTAAAAACAGAATTTTAAAAACCGTTTTTAGGAAGTGCTCACCTTAAGTAACATACCGTATATTTGATTTCAGATTGTCTATTATTTGTGAATGTAACGTGATTATAAGCATTTATCCCAAACAATTTAGTAATAAAACAATAAACGTACTAATTATTTTTTAACATGCTATTTAAAAAACATGAAAGTTCAGAAACCTCTGCCTCTGTATAAAAATACTGGCTGAATTTTATGACAGTGTTGCCAACTAAATCAAATTACCAATCAGCATGAACAGAATCTTTTATTGTGATATTATGGAATAAAAAAGTAGAAATTAAAAAAAATAAAAATTATTATCACGCATCAAAAGAGTGATCAAATTACGTTTTTTGTCATCTCTATAACATCGGATTTATCAAAATAAAAAATTGACACAGGTTTTTGGAAATCAATATTTTTAATAAAAAAATACTTTTTAAACATCCTTACTTAAATCGTGGTTTCATAAAACTTTTGCTATTATCTCCTTAAGCTTTTTACAAGGCTTCGGAAATTTTAAACAATTCGATAAGAAGGAAAAATCAGCCTTCAAAATATTAACGAGCTTTCCAGGAAAATTGATTTACGCTGTTAAAAATTCTAATAATGTAAGAAAACTCGTTATATCCGTTGAATAATAAAGAAGGCATTAAAACACCTCTCAATTTCTTAACGGTTTTAATTCATGAAAAAATGGCGCTATTTTTAAATTAAAATTGTTTGCTTTTGTCAAATTTCAAACTTAGTTTTACTGGATTTTAATAACTTTGACACATTATTGTTTATTTTCATTTTTCGATACTATGAAAAGAATTTAAGGCTCATTGAACAGTTAAAAAGGGTTCTTATTAGTTTTAATGTGTTTCTGTACAAAATACATTCTTGTAAAAACTGAGATACACCTTTGAGAAACGCATTGTCATACGGAGAAAATTACGATTTTGTGTTTCACTCATTCATTCCGCACCGTAAATGTTTTATTATTATATGTTCCAAAAACAACCTCTATAACCGTGCATTTTCGCAAATCCATTATACATTCCATACTTTATTTTCATTATCATTCATTTAACGTATATTAACATATTAAAACTTCAAAACCAAAGTCCTGCTGAACTATATTTATATAGGCCGTCACAAGTTTCTTTAAATAAGGTAAACTATATTATTTATTTATTTATTCAGGCCAATGCATGGGGCTTTTACAAAACAAATGTAAGTATCAGTACCAAAGCGACGCATTTACATACATAATTTAACATAATAATACAGGCATACATAATATGATTTTAAGATAAAGCAAAAGAAAAACAATAAAATAAAATTATAATAATAACTATAGTAAAATTATAATAAAAAAACTATTTTTAAAAAAAACAAAAAATCTATGGACAGTCAATCAAACAGGGATCACTTTTTCGGTGATACACAGTAATGTCGTTAATATTGATTGTAATCTTATGGTACATATTATTATGACGAATACTGTAGAAAAATTACATTTATAAGGTAACTTTACAGACAGTTTATCCGAAACTAGTTGTTTAAAAAATAATAATAAACTCGTGTATTTAAAAAACAAACTGGTTTTATTTTAAATAATTTTAACAATGTTGCTACACAACGTTTACGCTTAATCAATGAATAAGATATGTATTTATCTTATCAGTAAATGTGCGTGTATTAAGCTGTATAGTTGCTTAGTTGCTAATCGTTCAACAAGCAGATCATACGTGTTTAAGTTTAAACGAAGTTAAAGAGATTAAAAAAATATATAAAGGTGGTTGTTTTAATAATATCACGACTCATTGACGGGAGCAGTTTATTTGCAATAAAATTGTGGAAATAGCCCCAACACACGCCAACTCGTACCATGCAGTGTCACTTTACAGACGAAAATCAAAAATCAAATGAAATATACAAACAAAATAAGCGAATTTGACTCCTTTCCTTTGCTTTAACGTACTGCGGAAGTGGCAATATCACACAAAATACGCTCGCTTCAAGGGAAAAAACATCTCTTTAGAAACAAAATTTGTTACGTTTTATTGAAATAGACCCGCGTTTCATTTTGAAATAGACCCAATAATTTCTATCTTGGATATAATTTCGTTATTGTCAAATTTATTTTCAGTTAAGACTTCAAGGTTGTCTACACATAAATATGGATTTATCTTTATAAAAAACGAACGATCATTTTTTATCTTTTTCTCTTTATTTTGAAATTACGATTTTTTATCTCATACCCGAAAATTGAGTTTCACTAAATAACGTTTATGAGTTTTTATTTTCATATTTATTTTCCAACAATCAGACGACATGAAAACAAAAGTATTACGGCGGGTTTTTTTTATCATACTAACTTGCTTACCTAACTCTTTGTTTTCTTTGCTTGTATGTAGCTACCACTCAATTTTTTTTTTAAATAACCAATCACTGTTCTAAACTTTTGTTTCAATTTCAGGAATGTCTTTTGAATACTTAGGTTTTAAATTATCAACGGAATTATCATCAACAAGAGCATCTTAAAAATACCTAAATACCAACAAATTTAGATCACGTATTAATCACGTAAGATTAAATAACATAAAATAGGGAAAATGTAACAAATTGCACATAACAATTTGCTTTAAACATTGTTAAACATCCCTAACAAAGGTTTCCAGCGGCAGAATTATGTATACTTTGTACGGCTGGCCCTAAAATGAGTGGCAATATTGGCTTTATAGCGGGAATCCGCCCAGAGAGCCTTTACGGCCGCTGTAGTTCTCATGATGCTACCTTTTTACGGCCTCTGAATAGTTAAAAGCAGCGTATAATTCATTGCCCGCTGCAATATTTGTGAATTTGTATTACTAACGGCTGTGTATTCCTCGTAAATCTATCGCCTTAGTAATAGCCATCGAATGGAAAGTGCCATTCAGATAGAGATTTATTACAATGGTTTGCTTTTGTAAACAAAATGTATAGAAGGAAAATGTGCCCGGTCCGAATTCTTTAATAAGATAAACAACCGAATTTGTAACATCTTGAGAAGAGTTAAAATGGATCTTATGTATTTACAATAAAACATTCCACGCTTTTAAAAAAAGCCGTCGTTTATCCAATACCAGCTATATCATCTATAGGAACGAATTCAAACTTAAACTAGTTTTGATGACCATTAAATTATTGTTACGGCAATTTGCAGAAATCTGCCACGTTACTGGTAATAATTTGGGAATTATAATTGAGTACACGAATAGATGATCAGTATAATATAGTGGAAAAAGCCAATATTCAATAATTTCCACTTTTGTCAGTATGAAGTATTAAGTAATTCTTGCCTTTCAGTCATAATTCATAATTTGATTATTATTTAATAATTTCATTTGTCTCATAAATTCGTGTTTCTTTATGACAATAATTGTCTAAATATTTTTAACTTGACAAAACTCGTAAATCTTCTTGTGAATACGGTGCAAACAAAATGCGGTAATTTTGCATTTACTCGCTTAGTTAGTGCTCAAAACTTAAGTACTTATTTGGGTAGGTTCTGTTATATTTTTTTCCGTGTTTCTGACTTAAATAAGAACCCCATTAAAAATAAAACTAACAATGTTTTTTGAGGTTATTATGCCGATTAATCAGCTCAAAATAAATATATATATAATATTTTTGCCTTTATAAGTAAAATAATATTTTACCTATTAATTTTGAAAACCTTGACTATTCGTAATAATATAAGCAGCTTTGCACAGGAAATGAACGCAATCAATTACTACCTTACGAGAAGGGGTTGTGATTTGAGTGCGCTAAGTAAATTCTCAACTGATAAAATAGTCCGCCATCTTCTATCAGCCGCTTCCTTCGGCGGCCGAGCAGATTAGCTCGGAGGAGGCTTTATCTGATGAACTTTCCTTCCGTTCCGCTTATCGTGGAACAACTCTCGCCAACTACCCTCTACCTAAGGATGTAGGCCCCGGCACTTCCACTGCCCCGAGCTATCGATTCGGGCCCAGAACTAGGACGTCTCACCTTTCAAGATGTATGACCACCGACACTACAGTTTAACTTGCTATCGAATTTCGATAGAGAGTCTTTTAGGACAGGACGAAGGAGGGCACTTTAAAAGGAAAATGATTTTGAATGAATTCGTAAAAAATCCATACTATTTTGTATTAATTTAATAATAATAATCCGTATACGTTGTTGGTTTAAAATAATGATTGAATATGGATAATCTACATACCGCACATTTAATGGTTAGGTTGTATAATAATAACGATGTTAATTTGCAGCGTAGGTAGGTACGACATAAATATATTACAGCCACATTCAAAATACTTATTTACTTCCATACACATATAATATAGTATTCCTTTTTTATTTCGAGAGTTGTCAGTAGATTCTAAATTTATTTGACTTTTAGTAGGTGATGAATTTTTTGATTATTTTCTGTTTTAACTGCAGTAACACTAAATATTAAAATTAATAAAAGAACATCTGCGAAATTTGTAATATCATAATATATCGCATTTTTCACTTACTTTATTTTTAGCTTATGCTAAGTATAGTTCTCTTTGTTTAATTTATCTGTTTCTTAGACAACAGCTTCCTTGAGAAATTGATTTTTCTCGCGACGATGCCAGGAACGAATTGGTTAAGTATCAATTATTGTTTAATGCAGTTCAGATAGCATTTCTATCGGTCAGTTGAGGCGTGAGGACTTCCCAACTGCAATTTCCTCCACACTGTAAGTGCAGAAAACTCATTAAATAGCGATAACTGGTCTAGGGGGCGGTAGATGTGGAAAGAGGGGCTGAACTGGGGGGTGGGGGGTAGCGACGCGTGCTTCCAGCATTTTGTACAGACGTGTAGAACAATGTAAAACGGTTTCAAAAGCACTTATGAGCGTTTTTTCTACTGTGAGATATGATGGAAATTTGGTTCATTTATTTCTGTGAGTATTACAACGTGTTGAAATGGAATTTTTGCTGCACTCGTGAAATTTGAGATAAAAAATTCGAAAAAATCTCAGTAGAGATATAAAAATGAATATATACCTACTCCCGTCATGGGATAAATCCAAATTTATGTATAAGTATTTGAACACACCCAAAAATGATGTATAAAATTCCTGGTCTAAATATAAATAAAATAAATAGCTGAGTCATCTGCAGGCGATTACTAGTAATTAATTTAACTCGGTCAGAGTCTGAATTACAAAAATGAAATAATTCACTAATAAATACTTAACTTCAATATCAAGGGATAGATGGATCTAGTGTTACGCGCTGGTGAAAGGTTTTCGATTCGTAACATAAATACAAAATCAAAAATGTTACCTGGTGTGGATATTCGCTAATAAGCGGAATGGGGAATATTGTAGTACGTAAAGTGGCAATTTAACCTAGCCAATGATAGGTCAAAAGCCCTGTAAACGCTCGAGTATCCATTTTCCTGAATTTGAAAAAAAAATTACTTCATCTCTGTAGAGATATAAATTGAAATAAAATATGCTTAAGCCATGAAATTATTTTGTATACACTTTGTAAAATAATGTTTAATTCAAACGTTCCGATACAAATTTGTATAAAAAATATAATATGAACAATTTGTTCCATAATTTTTATTATAACATACTTCTTACATTATTATTCATTATTATTTTTTTTTTTGTAGTATTTCTCTGACATTCTAACTAGCAAATAATATTGTACAATGGACGGAAGATATAAAAAGGAGTGCAGAATCCAGATCGTAACTTCCAAGTCCAAGACATACTACAGTTTACCAATATGAGGGAGGCCCATAGACATAGACATGCTAGACAGCAGTGGATGAGTAATGGGAGAAGAAGAACAGAAGATATCATATTCGTATTGAATTAATAGAAAGATGAAAACAGATTTTAAAATACGGTACGGATTATAAATGTCTCAGAAATCAGCAGGATCTGTAACCTGTAGCATAAACCAGTAAACGACAAATCGATCGCTTCACAAAACAACAAAATAAATATCTCAATTCTCTCTCGGACCGTAAACGTTTTCGTTCAAAACAAATGTTCTGCATTTTGCTACTCCCACAATATATTATGTGCATACTGGAGTATGTGTACAAACAGTAAAACTCCTAAACAGACTCTGGTTAAGACATCCGGAGACTGTAACAAGTAGTATTGGATGTATGTTCGGTTCGGGAACCTGTAAATGGCCGCCCAGGTAAAGGAGAGATCCTTAAGGGAAGAAAATTATTGTGGAGTGTCACCGTACTTTGTGTAACAAAGGAAGGGTAAAGGAGACACGTAAGGATTCTTTGAACCAGAAATACAGCAGTCCTGGGAGTTTTTCCTCGGTTTTGTGTATGCAAGATGCAAGTGGATTATGTGATTTACATTTTATATCTTGCACCTTCAGTGATACCTTTATACATGATAAATAAAACAGCAATTATCTGGTAAAATATATTTGTATATTTTATTTTATTTTCAACATTTTACTAAATATATTTGTATTCTTTACGTTATATCATTACTTTAATACAAAAGAAACCTAGCCTTTCATACAGTACTTCTCAGAATCAACAATTATGTTATATTAACAATAAAAGGTAATGCCACACTGCAAATAGAATAATCTGCTTTCAAGCAATTGTGTTAACTGTTCACGTCACGAGAACAAAATAATGTGGTCTCTTTGACAAATATTTTGCTTTTCAATTTATTGAATTTCGTACGAACGAATAAGCATTTGGTGTTTCTCAGAATTTGCTTAAATAAATATTCCGGTTATATAGTACCTTATAAGATTGTTCAATCAATAAAATAATTTTGAAATAAGTCGCAAAGTAATATAAAATTGATAGATGTTTATGTATATACTTATTGGGTTGTATATATATCGTTTACACAACGCCAAAACCACGAATTAGCAGAAATCCTGTTTTATAATGTGTAAGGTGTCCATTCAGAAAAATGTTCGCACCATATTCATCCCACTCAAGCTTCTAGCCCCCCACCCCCTTGGCCAACTACCCTCGATCCCTGCGCCCACGGTGGGACAGGCCAGCTTCGGTCTTCGGTCTTCTTAGAAGATACCCGGCCACCCCTAGCTTACCTTGCTCGAGTAATAGCTCTCAATATTCAGATCTGGTACACATAATTAAAAATAATAAAATATTTATTTTCATATTAAAAATAGGGAATATTACATTAAATTAACCTTAAATTTTATTTTTGGTTGATTAACCAAAAATTATTAGATTAGACTGATTAGACGATTTATTATTAAAAAAAAAATGCTATTCTTATGGATGTAGAGTACATCTACTGAATTACAAATATTGAGAAGTATTTTCATGTAATAACGATTGAGGAATAATGTATCAAGAGTTATCAGGTTTTATTTTCGTTATTTATCGTATATATTGTAATTCTTATTTATCATATTTATATAATTATTGCAATTTTATTGTAATTGTTGCATCATCAATATTATTATTATTGTAATTATTATTGTTATTATTATTTTTATTATTATACATATTGTTAATCCTAATATTATTGTGTTACTTTGTTAATTATTTTACTTATTATTGTAAAAGGTACCGAGTACCGTTTATGTGAAATAAATAAATAAAATAAATTGATAAATTTGTTTCAGTAATAATATGCACAGCTAACAAAGATACTATTATTTACCTGCTCCAAAATTTCCACAACATCAAATTTAACATGATCGTATTTATGTAGTGTAGAGTTTCACATCTGTCCGGTATTTAATATTACATGGACCAGAGGATAGATGCTCTGTAATCTAATGCAGAATACAAATGTCTGAGTTAAACATCACAGTTTAGTTACTTGCAGTGTACAGTAGTGCACAGGAAGCATCCCCCATTTTGTTTCAGCAACTTTTCATGTTTCAGAATATCCCGAAGCACTGAAAGCTCGTATCAGCTCATGTACAATTCAGTAAACTGACGCGAGAGACATTTCATGAGAAGCTTTTCAGCATTTCATATTGCCTGAATCCTGAATATCTGACTTCACCAAACATAAAATCTCAGCGTTCTTTTATAAATTCACATTTTTTTTTTTTTAAAAGCGTCAAAGGAAATATTAAGTTACAAGGTAAATCGGCCTTTTTCATCGTTTCCACTATCAAGCTCTTACCTCGAATCTATTTTACTATACGAACATACATGTATGCCGTTCTATTAACGTAAACAAAATAAGTAAACAGTCTTATACATTTAGTAGTTATAGCGACAAAACACGTAAATATTTGTTATATTTATATCAAGGTTATTTTTCACTTATAGACAAAATATTTATTTTTATACAATCTTTTTTTAATATTCCACAGATTTATTATTAAAAAACCGAACGTCTAGTTTATTTCGGGTTTTATCATTATTTTTAAAAAAGTATTTGATGACAGCAACATTTTTTGCAAATATTTCCCTTTGATATCAAATATTTCTCAATTTCCTAAAAACATTTAGTAAATATTAAACTTAATTCCAAGCATTTTTTTCTTCATATCTCACATTTTTATTACATGGAAATAAATTTGAAAGAATCTTTAAAAAATATCAAATTTCCCACTCATTATACTTGATTTATAAAATTATTTTCATCAAAAAGCAAACTATGGTTCTCTATGGTTCTAGCCAAGTCAAACTAAAGTGACGTTTATGGTCAAAACTGTTCTGTCTGGCACAGTAGCTACTAGATTGCATTCAGACTATGTTAGCTGCATAGATGTCGAGATGAGACACAATAACGCTCCGTGGCCTCTACAACTTCAAAATTCACTCTCAAACTTCAAATACAATATTTGTTTGAACCGTAGATTCCTGCAATTATTTGTCTGACGAAACTTTTATGACTCTTGTTAGTACTAC
Organism: Micrasema minimum; assembly: GCA_022494985.1. Taxonomy (NCBI): domain Eukaryota; kingdom Metazoa; phylum Arthropoda; class Insecta; order Trichoptera; family Brachycentridae; genus Micrasema; species Micrasema minimum. The sequence goes on along the minus strand of JAGVSP010000231.1, from coordinate 70,363 downwards.
CTACAACTTCCCCTTATTCACACCTAATGGTGCATATGGCACTGCATTAGTATATCAAGTGCAGTGTATCTCGATAATAAATTACATGAAGGCAAAATGATCAGTCTAACGCTTCGGGGTTTTTAACTAAAACCAATTATGTAGGTATTAAATACGAGTCCCTTAAAAAACTCGTTAAAATCGTTTGAAAATTACGTTTGCCTACACCTACACCAAACCGCGGTCTATTTAAAGATCGTTTTTCAGAATTATAAATTTTGCTGTTTAATATATTAAAATAAACGACAAAAACTAAAAACATTTTTATACGTTACTTCGAAAAACTCGCTACTTTATAACTGAAGATGGTAATATTTGCTAACTTCAAGCATGGCATGTCTAAATGGTCAAACTAAAACTTTCTTAAAATATTGTAAAGTTAAATTGGCATATTTTTGTATCAACACATTTTAAATTATTTTGTTAATCAAACTTATACAAAAACTTTTTCGCCAATTTATTTTCATTTCATTTATATGTGATACGGTGTTCTATTATTAACGCATAATATTTCTCAGGTTCGCGAAGTCCTGGACGTCCACTACTGACAATACGCCGGCAATTAGCGTAAGAGCTGCTGGACGTGGTCCTGACTGGGGAGGATGCACGCCTGCACGGGAACTGGCGGCCGATCGCTTTGCTTGGAGGCAGTTTGTGGAATCCATATGCTTCACATAGGGAGCGGATATGGTATGATGATAATAATGAATATTTTTCTGAGATTTTAGTTGGAGCTTTACCTGTTTCGTTTTCCTTAGGACCCTTGGTATTTATGGCCATATTAACGATTTGGTTTAACGTTGCTCAGTTCCGGTATCTTTAAATAAATACTTCCCCTCTGTTCTTTTGAAAACTCTCGTTAAACGATACCGTCGCCATTATTATATCTCTGACGTCACTATGGCAACAATGAAAGGAACGACATATGAAAAGGCATGTCGTGAAGATAATATACTCCAGAAAAATATTTCAAAGTCTCAAATTTTTAGACTTCTAGTGAATTATTCAAAAGCGGTGGCAAAAAAATAATTAATATGCTTACGACAATCATTCTTGAAATGTAAAACTACATAATTGTATGAAAATTACATTCACAATTACTACTACACTTATTACATGTATTCTTTTTATATACATGTATTTTGATTAACAAAATGTTTTTTGTCCGCGAAACCAGGTTCAAAACTTTTTAGTTTCCAAGGTAAATGTGCATCAGATCCGCAGATTTCTTTCTGTGAGCCAGACCCGATATACCCTCAAGACTTTGAGAACTGATTTTTATTAAGACCTAAGTCAACTGATTAAATTTTTAAATTTACTAATAAACCATTCATTTAATAATCACAAATTTTCATTAATAATTAATATATTAACAAATATGTTAAAGTGTTTTATCCAATGTTTAAGAATTACAGTTCTATCGCTTTTCAAGCAAAATTATATATTGTGTTGATCGACATTATTAAAGTCTTTACCATAATTTAGAATTTACTTTTAACCCTATGCGCTTTTGTTTTGATGTTGGTATATCAATTTATTTTAGGAAATATTTTTAGTGGCATTGCATTCTCTTCGAACAAGAATTTCAGAGACGTGACATTCTATACTTGAAAAATACAACGGTGTCTGAGGTGTCTAGTTACCTACTACGTAACTCACTACGTCATTAATAGGCATTTATGTCATCACTAGACATCTACGTCACACGTTTCGCGTATTGGTCTAAGTACAAGGGTCTTTAGAGGGCGGAATTTGATAATAAGAGGTGTTATGAATTAACCCTAGGAAGCGTGTATTTTTAGAAAAATTGTATGGAAAGGCCGCTTTAAATGTATTCTTGTTCGAAGCTTTTCCCCATATTTTTGGATTAAAAATTGAAGTGCAAATAAATTGTAGGGAATTCAATAGCAAGTTTTTTATTTCTAATTTTTCCGTTAAAAAAATAACCATATTTTGCGTCCACAATTTGGTGCATATAAGACAAAACACATTTTTTAGCCTGCGTACTCTTAAACTACGTAAATAAATTCATTTCGTGACCCAGAGTTAAAAAAAAACCTTGTTTTTACTAAATAACTCACACCCACTTGTGTGTAATTATAGGCTGAATAACAAATGACTTGCGAGTACAGGCTTAGGTACTAAAAAGCTTTACAAACATTAGGAAAGGTGGTGGGTGATTGAAACAAGTGTGACGTGAGGTATAAGTGTAATTAATATCTCGTAGGAACATTCCGCTGCCTTATCGTCCAGAACTGAGGTAACTTGTCAGGGAGGGAAACAACCCTTCTCCGAGCACCCTTTCAGGACTGAAATTATAATTGCTTATCTACACCTACAAGTTAACTGACACTATCGAGAAAAACAGCATTTTTTTAAAATTAGCTTCGTTATGCATGGTCAGCTTACTAGTTTTATCGTTACATATGAAAGAGGTTGATTTTCTCCTTGGAATTCAGCACTTTATCCACAATTTTTCGTCAGTTTTAAATAACTACAACAAACGTGTTTTTGCTGTCTCATTTTTGATTATTTATTTACAAAACAAAATATTAAATTATTTCTTTACTAGTCAATATCAACACGTTTCTACCTTATAAATAAAATGAATATAAAAAAATCATTACTCTAGAGCTAAATTCCAGAGGAAAATCCGAGGACTACAATTGTATGGAGGAACGCGGAGCTGGGCAATCGCGTATCGTCTTAACGACCTGTAATTAAAAATGCTTTTTTTATTATAAATACTTTTCCTTGTGATGCATTGAACACTGAGTGTTGTGTATCTTGATTTGTACTTACAGGCAAGATGTTCAGATGCACGTTCTAAAAAATCATATTTACATATAATACATGAACAAATTTTAACAAATTAATTACAAAAAATAACAAGTTTAGTCAAATATTTTTTCACAGAGAAATAAGGTTTGACAAAGTTTATCGAGATTCATGATCGGGCACCAGGGTTTCCCACGTAATGAGAGTAATATATGCCAGCCTTCCTCAACGCATCAACGGCTATGATTGAGAATGTTTGGGAAGCAAACCAAAAACCCAAATCTATTAATGATTGAAGGTTAATTTAAACTTTTCTCTCGTAAAAACTTTTATCTTCGTGGTTTTGGGCCTTTAAAATTCTCTATTTTATTAATACGTACTATAGAAAGTACTTTACTATTAAATTATTGTGAAAATAAACAAAATAAATTAATTAATGACTACCGAATGATTCAACTAACATAATATTTGTGTGTGTACTATTAAAACTTAAGAATAAGAAGGTAAATGTAACATATCTTTTTAAATTTAGCCTTCTTAATGAAATATGATTATCCGGAGGTTTCTATTTTTCTCCAAATGAATAGAAATACTCGTATGTATAGCTTTGTGGCGAAGACAGTTGTGTATATGAATATTTTTGAAGACTTGTATTTTTACCTTATGTATCTGCTTTGATACCTTCTATTTAATCTCAACTGAAAAAACTACAGTTAGTCGGGAGAGAATTGTTTTTTTTAATATTTTTAATTTTATTTTTTATCACTATTATATTTTTAAATATATTTATATTTATTATTATTAGCGTCCATAAGGCTTTTACATATACATATAAATAAAACAATAGTTTTAATAACAGAGTTACAAGTCAAAAAAAGGGTAGAAAGAGATTGTAATATATAAAGAAATAATATTGAAAGGTTACAGAAAGGATGAATAACAAAGTACCTTAATAAAGGTAAAAAAATGGTAGAATAAGATATTTTTTTGAATTGAAAATAAAAAGAGCCAAAAATGCAATAAGAAAAAAACTAAAATTTTAACAATTGCTTCTGAAAAGGGGCTTATTATATTCTACTTACTTACAACCTACATATACATACAATAATTTAAAAGAAAATTTCACATTCGTTAATTTATTCAAATAAATACCCAAGCCCTCAATAAATTGCAGAACTAAACTATCCCTTTTATCTCTATCAAATGAAATTACAGAACTGAAGTCTCCTAGTTTAATTATGCATTATATTATTTGATATTTCCTTGTGCAGGTGAATGCGCCTGAAAGTTATAGGATAGGACTAACTCCGTCTCCTGGCACTTCCGGCTGCCACCGGAAATTTAGCATTGCGGAAGGGCACGTTTCAGGAACGTAAATATTACATTTAGAGGGTAATTTTTCAGCTAAGGAAGTAAGTTAGTAAATATACATGAACGGAACCTTCACTTTTTTATTGAACAATGAGAGCTGGTACTTAGCTTGAATGCCGATGAAGTGAGAAACTAGATTATGTTTATAATAAATCTGATCATATTACTTTAAATTATATATCATTTTGTCTGAATTAACTGTAAACCTCTTTATTCCATTTACAGAAACTTTCCTGGAGAAAACTTAAACGTAATTTCAGTATTTTTTTACGCAAAGTATATAAAGTTTATTTCAAATACGTATACGTATTTTTTATTATTTATCATAATTAAAGAACAATATCGACAAAATTAAGAAAGGTCTTTACGATGGTTAAAAAAATATATAATGCGACTGTGCCTGGAGGTAGAAATCGAGGGAAGGCCGAGAAAGACATGGCATGATCAAGTAAAACAAAGTGCTTGAAAGTGGGCATGTAAGAAGTCGGAATAATCGTCGTGCGTGCATGAGAAGATGTATAAATGTGAAGGAAGCAAGAGAAGTGTGCCAGGACAGAGTGGTGTGGCGTTCTATCCTCTCTGCTTATCTCTTCGGGGAAATGGCGTGATGGTTAGTTAGTTAGTTATTTTTAAATTAAGTTTTACGATTTTAACGGTTAACAATAATTTAATTAGTCTAAAAAAAAAACTGAAACTTAAATAAGAATTATAGTGATTCCTCCAAGGTGACCATGTTTTCATAATTTATTAAGGTAAGCACTTAGGTAATGAGTAATTCCAATATTGAAATGAGGTATCCCACTCTTTGTTTTCCATGTCATACCCGTGTTATTATTTGGTTTTTCCATGTTATTATTTAACACGTATGTCATTGAAATTCTTAATCGAAATAGGTACTATTGTTGAAATGCAAATATCAACTACCATAATAATATTTAGCAAACATTAATTACCTACACCAATAAAGATTGATTGCCAAAAATGCTTAAATGTCCCCAGTGAGAAATTCACTTGTAATGTGATATTACGAACGCGAGTTCAATATATATGTACAAGTTTCAAAAATGTGTCATATATATGGTTATCAGATGATGGGCGAAATGGGGAATGTTTTAATACATCAAGTGGCCACTTAACCCAGCTAATGACATGTCATTAGCCCTGTAAACGTCTAGATAATAATCCACATTCATTTCCAGAGTTTCTCTGTCTCTGTTGGGATATCTATAATATCATTAATTATCTCAGTTATTTCAAAAATGATAAAAACTAAAAAAACATTACACGCATTATCCCTTTTTTATACTATAAACGACTTGTTTAACTTCTAAAGCGACAAATATTTATTTTGTGCGTAAAGGTAGGCCAAACTCGTTTAATGTTTTATACACGAAATATTGTATTTCCGGTTTCCACCACAATACATATTTCAAAAAGATTTAAGCTCCAGGATCAAATAATATTGCCTTATTCGAACAATATAACCTTTCTTGACATCTACCACTTCCGAGGTCACACAGACTGGAGCTTTGCGCTTTTCTTCCAGAGCTTTCCATGCTTATCTCACCCCAACCAAGGAGAGCTTTGTATACTCATTAGCATAACAATAATAGGAATATTGTTTCCTTTATTGGAACGATGTTCTTAATTATCGGAAGCAGAGATAAGTAACAGTTATTTCAAATCGGCTTATTGTGTTCAATTCCTAAATTCAGAACACGGTCTTATAATCCTACATCTTGATCTAAAGGATTCATTATGTAACGCTAACTAGTACTGAGAGTACAATTTATCATACAGGGTTCCGCATATTAATAAGAATTTAAATATGAGATGTATCAAAATATTTATTTATTATTTTTAGCGCCCATAAAATTTTTAATTAGGTTTTTAAAACAAGATAAGTTAAAGTCAATAAATATATTTTGCCCCCGTCAAGGGTAAATTTATGGTGATAGGAATATGTTTGTTGAATTTCTCGTATCTTGGGGTAAAATTATTACGTGACTCTCACGTTTTGTCGTGGAATAATACGGTTTTCTTCGGTCCTATTTTTGCCAAAACCCCAAAAGGTGCCTCTTTAATTCTATATTGATCTCCATCGGGAATACATCCCTTTCATCCCTCGGGGAGACAACCCTTAATTTACACCCTCGACCATAAATACCCCAGTGGCCGGAAGCTATTACGCTTTTCAGTTTAAAAATGTCACTGAAATTGGAAGGAAGGAAATTGCTTTTTAACTGTTTTTTACATCAAGAGACTAACAACCTTTAAGGAGGCTTAAATGAATTGCAAAAGAGGTTTTTTAAGTACCTAATTAATGAATAGTTAATCTTAATTTAAATAAAATCATGACTGAAATGTTAACCAATTTCAGGCATTTTAGTTAGATGAACTGTTTTGTACTATATACTAATAATGAGTCTAAATTTAGATCTTAAAGGTACATAATAACTTCCAAATTAGGGGTTGTGTCCATTTTACAATACCTATTTATTCAAAAAGCTTTTTACGAATCAAACCCCCCCCCCCATTCATATTATTTTGGAAATAAACTCAAACTTTGAGGCAAGGGAAATTGAATGTGAGTTTTAAATATTGAACTTCGATTTTATTAAAATCTTATTTGATTTATTTTTCAAACAAACAAACGAAGAATTAAACCTTTACTGTTCCCTTATCTACACTAAGTATTACATAAATGGTACTGCATTGGTTTGTAAATATACAGTTATTTGTAGAATAAAACCTAAAGCATAGAAGTATTTTATGATTGAACTGGCATTTCCAATATTTTTGTATATTATACAGCTCTTGGTCAAATATCGAAATAAATTTATTAAATGTTATTTATGTAAAAATCTTACTTTTTACAAGCCACTTCTCTTAATATATTAGAGTACACGTCAAAACTATTGGAAGCGGGCTGATTAGACTTAAATAAAAGAAATGAGAATATTATTATAAGATATTGAACGGAATCGAAGTTCATGTAATCCATTTCATTTTACAAAAAAATAAACTGTTTATTAGTATCAGAATTAATAATAATTGTTTATTTTCAATTACTGAAAAAAGAGCATTATTGGCATTTATTCTATCTACTTTAGTAATTCCTTTGCTTTGATTCTGAAGTACTCAAGGTATTGAATTAGATTCTCCAGTTTCTAAACATAAATTTTCCTTTTGCATGCAAGCTGTCTTGTGTTTGATTGACGGAAGAAAAGACTCGTCTAAAACACGACTAAAAGTTCTTCCTTTCAAATCAATCTCATATCAAATATAAAGGAACCTGAGTGCACTCAATGTAATTCATGTCCGAGAGAAAGATTTGAACAATGCACTAACCTACCTGAACAAACACTAAACGGTATAAAAGAGGATTGAATATGTTATTTTATCAAGCAATTCTTTCTCACTCTCATTTCATTGAATAAATCAATTTTTATGATAAAATTTTGCAGTGATTCCTTTTTTTAATAGCCTCTGCTGCGGGTGATTTTGACCCATTTTTATTGGTACAGACTTTAAGTTTATATCACCTAAATTAAACGTAATAATTTAACATTGTTTTTTTATTTTGTTAATAAAACGGTTTTATGTAGGTACGTAAAGGTAAAGGAAGTAATGTTTAAATATATTATTAAATTTTCTTTTATATGCTAAATTTGAAACTACATCTGCCGTTTTTATTTTTATAATCTTAATTTACTTCTTTTTTTTGGCAGTTTTTTGTCTTTGAATGTCAGCCACAGATAATATTAGTAGAATATAGGTGGAATATATTATAGTGGAATGATTTTTAAAATATATTTGGTTAATCCAAGAATTTATCTATTTTTTGACAGCTTAATATACATGTAAGTATATAAGTGTGTTCTGTAGATGAATACTAAAATAGTTTTTCCCTTGGTTTGGTGGAGCAATTCATCGATATCGTTATTGCATTGGTGAAAACTGATTGCCAGAAGTACCTACCTATTCAAAATTTAAAATTGACAGCCTCAAAGTTAAAAAAAGAATCACACTAACTTGTACCACAAAAACGTCAAATCCAAATATTAAAACTAAATATTATCAGCTCCTCATTTTTATCAACCTCTCGCTGTAAAACTATGCGGATTTTTTTCTTTCCAGAAATCCAAAGCGTCCATGAAGTAGGTATTACATTTTTTGTTAATAATTGTCCGTCAATAATTATGGAACATTATAGACGTGCTGATGTTAAAAGTTAAATAAATACATGGAAAAGGTATAAAAAATCATTTAAATTTGAATCGTGACGTATTTAGCTTTGCCCCATTGTTCAGCAAATACTCCAACCTTGTGTACCTTATTTATTTACAGGTGAACCATTTGTTTAATTCTGCATTTGCTTGTATTCCTGATGAGAAATGATGTCGGAATTTGTACCGCATCCTTCAAATGCATTTATACCCCTAGCGGAAATCAGAACACGTACATCAGTATCCATTTATTCTGAAAGGATTGCATCAATAATGCATCACGCGAGCTGCATACCGTTTTATCGCATTGCAACTCAAGACGTTGGCGTTGCACCCCATACTTCACATATCCATCACACTGTATAGTTTCAAGTATACTCAAACAAATCTTTTCGATACTTCTATTTATGATAGTAATTTGGACGTATTTTATGTTTTATGATACACCTGTCAAAAAATAAAAATCATCTATATTATATAGATGGTTAACAGCCTATTTAGGGTAACCAAAATCTAGTGGATTTTACGAAAAATAGATCAAACAAGTTACTAGTAACATGAAACTATTTTTTAAGGTACATCTATAAAGATAAACCTATTGTTACCAAAGTTTCATATTTTATTACTAAATATTCTCCGCCTCGTGGCATAGTGGTAACGCATTTGGCTACCGTGCATAAGGTCACGGGTTCGATACCCGTAGGGGGTTAACACGAAATATTTATTAACATGTGATTTTCATGTTAATATTTCATGTGTGATACCCCCAAACGCTTGGGAGAAGGATTTACTCCACAGTCTCCCATCCTCGTACTCCTTTTCAACGTTCTCCTTCCTCTGGACTCAGCCGGGTTTGCTGCCGCGTCTTCTCTGGGCGTGATTGACTGTGGGCGGGCGGGGAGGCTGCGGTTGGGTGGGAGGTAGTTGTAACTAACGACTAAAAAGGGGGTAGAATTACTAATATCCCTATCACTGTAAATTTGGGCCAGCTCCTTGAGCAGGTTGGGGTGAATGTGTTTATGACAATCTTAGAGCCGAGACGGTGATAGGGGCAACGAAAGCATTTGGTCGCGTATTTAACCTTCTTTTCTTCCGCTTTTTACATTCAAAACTGAATCTATTAAATTTCGCGGATAAGCTTTAAAAACTCGATAGAAAAAGTGCTGGAATAAAAAAAGACTTAATAGTCAAAAGTCTAGGCTTTCACTGTATGTGTGATATCTTAGACTGGTTCTGAAGCATAAGACTGTTCATCTTACCTTCATGTAATAAAGTGATCAAGATACACTGCACTTTGTTTACTGATTTTATTTGATCTTTTTTTATTGTTTTCTTTAAAAAAAAAATCTTTTTAAAAAATGTATTTTTAAAACATGAACATTGAGCATTGAAAGTTATCCTCAAATTTGTAGACATTTTTAAACCAATTTTTGACCATAGCTAACACATAAATATTATAATCATTCTTATTTCCCGCATTTTTCCCAAAGTGCACACTTTGTGCGCCCGTGTTTTTTAGATGACGACATTTTCCCGATGATAGCTAAAGCCCCTTTTAAAATGGCTCTGAAACACCTCATGTTTGCGGGAAAATAAAATTATTTTTCAACAATAAAAACACATTTTCAATTTACATACGTATTTATTTCAATAAAAACACATTATAACATATTACACAAATGCGTTTTTTCTGTGGTGAACATTTGAAACTAAATTATTGCTAATTATTTACAATATCTTTGGTTTTAATTTTAACTAAATATCGGTTAATATATATTTCATTGTTTTACAATTAAAATATTCTTGTATTTACAAAATTACTAATAATTTTTTTCTTATGTCTTGGATTTACATACACGTTGTTTGTAGAACATTTCTACATCATAAAATCATGTGTTATGTATATTTTTGTTTATTTAAAATAATATCTAATAAATAAATAAAAATGTGAATTTCCTATTTACGGTCATAATTTTCTAGCTTAATTATTTTTCAGTTAGCAATTTAATTTTTAAGCATTATTTAAAATAAAAAAAGACAAATTAGTAGAGACGAGGCGTTTATTTAAAGTAAGGTTTTCTGTTTTTTTCTCTGTATATTTTTAAAAATTATACATCGTTGAAAAGCTTAAAATATACGCTTTTTTACGTTATTGCTATTAACATCGATTAGCTCTATCATCCGTTCAACGAACTTTTGTATCCCCTCCTCGTATTTCCAAGTTCCCGCCAAAATTGAAAATGTATGGAGTTTTTGCTACATACTCTTTTCAATTATTCCAATTAGTCTATATGCGACGGCCTGCCGCTTCGTTCTTCGTCATGAACGTTTAGCCGGCTAGCAGAAAATCGTCTTTACCTTTTTCACATTCATATACTTTTCACCCTATACTTTTTCCCAGTGGCGATGAATTTCAAACGGAGATTTTCGCGTGTAAAAACCCAATGACAGATCGTAACTCGCACTTATCGAAAGTGACAATCGGAAGTTCCATCGCGAACGGCTGCTACGCCGAGACTGAGTGTCTCACCGAGGTCTTTTGGTTGCCGTAAAGGGGGGACCAATAATGTACAAAACAGTGTTGTCAGATTTTGAATAGCGCTAAGTACGGAAACGCGGCAGCCTTGGAGACCTTACTTTAAATATACGCAACGTAAATAAATGCTTTTGATGATCATATAATAAAGAAATTATAAATCTTAGAAAACAAAAAAAGATGTTTATTAATCATCAGTATTATTTTTACTAAAATTAAACTGTGCGTCTTGTTCGTGTAACTTGGTTACTGTGTTTTGCTTACAAATCTTAATACACATTAGTACGTTTTTTACAAAACTTATTGATTAACTCATCTAATAATGATGTTCAATATGTATTAATTTATTATGTACAAAATTGGGTGTTTTTTAATGGAAAATAGGTCCAAAAAAATATATAGGTACTATTTATATTCAAAATAAACTTAAGTGAATATCGATAGGTACAGTAAAATCTTACTAATCTGGCACTTATGTATGTACATTGTACAATAGTGTCGGATTAGTGAGAAATTTGAACCGTAGATGGAATGCAACGTAAGAGTGAAATCTTAGAATAAGAATATATATTATAAGGATTGAATGTTTTAAAATTCGTTTACTATTTTTTTATATCTCTACACAGATGATGTAGCTTTTTTCCAACTCTGAAATATGGATTAATTACATAACTTCACTGCTATATAACTTCTCTGTATATAACATATATGGCGTATTCATCTTAAAGGTGGATATGTTTCGAACACGTAGTATACAAGTAAAATCAAAAATATTAGCTGGTGTGGATATTCGCTAGTAAGCGGAATGCTGTAATACGTCAAGTGGCCCTTTAATCCAGCCAATGACAGGTTGTTAGCCCTGTGCTTCAATATCCATATTTTCGAGTTGAAAAAGTGACTCCATCTCTGTAGAGATATAAAAAATTCATTCGTTTACAATGTTCGTTTAAAATATAAATAATATATTATGTGTGTATCAATACAATAATAGCTTAAATTATAAAGGAAAAACTATATTCGTGTTTATCTAATGAATAATCTGTAACAGCCTTTTATCTAAAAGTCCCGATACTTATATGGAAATATTACTTGTTCATTCGTTTAAGTACCGAGTTAATACAGGTGCCGTTAAGGCGAGGTGTCGGATTTGATTTTTACTGTATTTACATTTTTTGTACACCAAAAAACTACTCAGATTAATGAATTAAAATATTATGATAATATAAAATAAAATGTACGCTATTTCAAGAAATAAAAAAATAATAAAATTAAAAATCAAATATCGACTTTTTGTTAATAATTATATTTTTTTTCTTATGCACAACACAACAATAAATAAGTTCTTTCATAGCTGCACCTTAAATTTATGGAACAATTGTGTAAAAACTTAATTTCTAAAGTCAAATAATGGGAGTAGCATTCAAATGTGTAAAAATATGTTAAATTTTTAAAACGAATATTTATAATTCCACATTTACCAATAACATGTAAATATAATATCTATACGTACATCAACAGACCACATAGTTATTTGAAGATCAAATCAACAAAGATATTAGGTATCCAAGAATACTTTATAAGATTTTTCTTTTTTTTTTCTTTTCTATAAATATTTACAATCCTATCGTGTTACCTAGAATATGTATATATAAATAAGTAGGTACATAAATCTATAATTAAGTTTAGCGTCCCAATATGTCACCGGTCTAATCCTCTAAGTCTCTCGTACAATACCGGTAATAGAAGAAGAGGAAGAATATGCTGGGCACTGCTGGAGAGTCCTGCTGATCCTGTCTGCATTGCTGCTGGTCGCTCTCCTGATAAAATGAACATTTAAATAAATAATAAAATACTTTTGTATTGTTTTTTATTTCCTTAAAAATAAGAGAGATTAATTTTTTTTTACGGAGTATGCAATAATGTCAACGCTAAACTCTCCCGAAGTTTCTCGCCAAAGTACATCGGAAAGTCGGTCGAAGTACGGGTAGCGTTGTAGAAGTAGAACGAAGTGACTCAAATATACTTGCCAACTTCGGTCAATTTTACGTAGTTAACTTCGTGAGAGTGTGGACTAGTATTATCATCTTTTACATATCTATTAACAAAATTTATCTAAAAAAAATGTAAACTGCTCATAATAATGATACCAGATATTACTCATGGTACATTTAACAGCTTTTTAACTAACGTAAAAGTTACTAAAAAAACATTTTGATATATCTACTAGAAATGATTTACCGTAAATTAATGTTTAAAAGAAAAAAAATACGTTTCAACGTGTAAGTATTCCAGCGAAACATATTTTTTTACTATTAAATTTTTAGTAAAAACAGTCGCTTCGTAAATGGGCGTCTTTTCTTTTCAGGTAACTATCATATTTCAGTACTCGAGCAATATTAAATTCACTCTAGTTTCATTACTTTAATAAAAGAAAAATAGCTTCATAGAGTACTTAAATTCACATAAATTTACCTTGGAAATCAATTTCGCTTTTAGTTCTGCTAATATTAATGATGAATTAATTGAATTATTCATAAGTTGTTTTATAAGCCTTAAAATATTGTAAGATGGAGAAAAAATTTGCTTGAAATTAATATCCATAAATATTAAATTACTAAAATCGTATTGTTGAGTTATTGCGTAAGTATTGCGTTTTCAATTTTAAAAAAATTGAAAAAAGAAATCTATGCAATCTTATCATTTTAATTAGCAAATACTATTTTCGATAAAGCCTAAGCGGCTTGTGCTTGAAAATAGGAATTAAGTCGTGGTGGAGTGGGGATTCGAACCGGGGGACTCAGAGACGGCGACGCTACCACTGGGACATCACCTGTTCCTCCATCACATGAAGTAATTGTTTTTTACAACTCAGCTGAATGTTGATAATATTTTAACTTCAAACCACATTTATAGAAGTTTAAGATATGAAAAATATATTTTTTTATATACGCTAATAATAAATTAATTACCATAGCATTTTTTTTTATTTTTTTTTTTTATTTCAATATATATATACAAAAGAAAACAATTTATTTCATTTTATTTCAATGTGACATTGTCATATCACAATTTCAAAATTCTTTTGCTAGAATGTGTATAAGACCCAGGATATTGATTTGAAATAATAAAACAACTCTTGTCAAAATTGTAAGTTATATGAAGTCTTTGAACACAATCGAATTTATTTTTCAGATATTTTTTGTTTGTCTTTGCTTGGTAAAAATCTCAGGTAAAATATGTACTTACTTTTGTTCAACAAATATAACAACAAGCAGTTGGTCGACGATAAGTTTGGCAGGATTTTAAACCTCCAATAAATGTCTGGACCCAAAAGTTTTGACCACGTTATTTAAACTGCTTAAGCTTGGGATTCAATTTCTCTAAAATAGTTTGTAATTTAAACGATTAATAATACAACATTCTCCTAGCAAGACATATAAAGTTAATTTGTGGACTTTAATTTATTTGGTAACATCTTAATTACTGTAACGTTTGTGAAATGCCTTAGATTCTTCCGCCTTATGTCATTTTTCTAATAATAAATATCATGTATAAAAAAATTTTTACTAATAATTGTATTATTTTGTATGAACAACGCTGTACGGTGGACCACAACATAATACGTTGGTAGAAGTGCAAACAAAACACGGTGATAAAATTCAATTAAAAATCACCACCGTCCTAATTTAAACATGAACCGTTTTTAATACAAGAGTGTAAATATAATATTATTTTATAAATGTGGATGTTGCGGTTTTAAAATAAACTCTTAAATTACCTGACTAATAAATTAAAAACAGACCACGTTATTATAATCATGTTTTTTTAAAAGGAAATCAATTTTTAAAATAGGTGATACGACTTGGAGCTTACTTACCAGGATATTAACCTAGATGCTGGCCAGCTTTGCATTGAAACGACTACCAAAAAGTACTTCCTGGTGTCTTTCAGAGACACAGGAGTGATATATTAATTCACATCTTACTAATCAAGGATCCTCTTAGTAACTTATGACGATTCCACCTACCGTTGAGAACATGAACCCTGATGCTGGCCACTTCTGCGTTGGAAGGACTGCATGAGTACTTCCCGGAGTCTGGAAGATCAGCGTTCTGCACCAGAAGCCTGGATGTGGTGATATCGCCTCTCTCAGTTACCACTGATACCCCACCCCTCGGGGAGTCGTAGCTTATGGCCTGAGAAAAAAGAAAGGATAGGTATTTTTTACAAATGTAGTAATAGTTTAATAGTAGTGATGAGCAACACCAATCAACTATCAACGCTGCGCATCTTGCCTTGAAATACTTTATCAGCGCCAATTTCATTAAAGTGTAGACAAAAACTGGATTTCACCCATTAAGGGCTAACAATTACAATTTGACATCTCAACAGAGACGAGAAGTTTGGAAAAGGAATATAGATATCTAGGCGTTTACAGGGCTTATGACCTGTCATTAGCTGGGTTAATGGCCACTTGATGAATTACAACATTCCCCATTTCACCTTGTATTTGATATCCATATCTGCCAATTGTCAGAACTTGTATATATACAGTGAAATGGCACGACACTTCCCATGTGAACACTCTCTGTCATCCATTGAGAAAAATTGGTGCATTTTAGCAGATAACTGTAATTATTAGCCCGTAATGGCTAAAATGTCTACAAGTATTTGGACACACTCAAAATGTTGTTTATAAAAATTAGCTTATTAAAATGTATTCAAATAAGCATCAATTTATTTTTAAATAATTATCTTTATAAGAAATCATTTAAATCCATCTTTCTGGGTAAATATATAACTTTTCTGTGTTATTAAGCCGTGTACCCATCTACTAAGACTTTTCGCTGTCAACGTTTCAGAGCACATTGTAGAGTCCGTTATCAGGGACTGGGGCTGAAGCGTATTTATGACAAACGTAAACGTCTGCATAAGGCTCATTAATGTTATACGTGCCGTGTCTTTCACGAAGAACACTTCACGTTCAGATGAAGTGTTCTTCATCTGAGGAGAAGAACAATTCATTAGAGGAGCGGGCTATAGAGACTAAATTAATCATACTAACGCATTCCTTACAGTGGATGTTCTGCGAAATTCGTGATTTTCACGTCTCGTGTGTTAGATGCATAAATGCATCAGCAACAAAAAGCCTAGGTACTATCTATGTAGAAATATAAAACCTATTCCATTGCATTTATTTTGAATTTGAATAATTTTTTTACAATATGTATTATGAGAAGATAAGCGATTCTAAAATTTATATATTTTTTAAACGCTTTTTAGTTCCTGTTTTTACGTCAAAAACTTTTGTTACGAATAACACGTTTCGAGGCTTCGGAAAAAAACACAGCTTTAAGAAGCTTAAGTTTTTATGGTATAAAAAATTGATACCAGCAGATGTCGGACAAAGAATATCCACTTTCGTATTGCTTATAATTTTTTTGAAGACATTTTTTTTTTTTTTTTTTATATAAAAAAAGAAATCTATGCAATCTTATGATATTTGCACATATTTCAATTTGTAAATACTATTTTCAATAAAGCCTAAGCGGCTTGTGCTTGAAAATAGGAATCGAGTCGTGTCGAAGTGGGGATTCGACGCTACCACTGGGCCACCACCCGTTCATATTATGAATTTTTATTTAAGACATATTTCAGACATGTCTGGAGAAGAGCCTAACTGCGTGGGTGAAAATGATTCAAAGAAATTTGAGGATTAAGTAGATTTCAGAAAAAAATATCCAAAACAAAAGCATTAAGCCATCCCTAAGATATACTATGTGGAGGAAAGAAAGAAAGAACTGTTATAATAACATTACAGTCATAATAATATACTAGTTTGTATACATATAATATTTGGTTATGTAAAAGGAAGCCAAACTAGAGATCAATAATATAATTTTAAGTTAAATAAATTTTGAGGCTAAGCGCGCACTGCTGTAACTAAACGAATGGCTCCTCGAGTGAGTGGAATCGTTCATCCGATAAATAATAGAAAGCGACGGTTGATAATTGCGAGCGGCGGCATCGTGACACTCTTTAGATTCGATCCACCACTCCTTTTATAATTTACAGTCATATGAATTTTTTCTGGACTGCAATAAATGATTTAGTTTTCTATTTACAAATTTAACCTGCGTAAATTAATTAAAAATAGTGTGGTTGGTAGAGAGTCACCCAGGACTCGATAAAACAGACGCCGGTAGAGGTGTGCTCTCTTTTTTCACAGCATCACTTACAAGAATTACTAGCCTTTATTAGCCAACTTAATGGGAGCCTGAGAACAAACCAAAGTTTGATCACATCATTACGAATCACTCATAATATGACCAATAAGTGTATAAATGCAGTACCCTATGCACTATGAAACCATTAGAAGACAATAAGGGAGAGAAAGGTAGCGATTAACAAAAACGAGTTGCAGTAAGCAACTCAGTAGGACATTACTGTATTATGTATATATATTGAAATAAATATTTTCAAACAACATTTTGAATGAATACAAATACTTGTAGACAAATACTGGATTATACCCATATCAGATATTGATATTATCAATACATCTGATATCAGCCCAGCTGGGTATAATCCAGTAATTTGTCTACAAGTAATTGTATTCATTCAAAATGTTGTTCAAAAATATTTACTGGTTAAAATAAAAAAGTAAAAATAAATTGAAGAGACATCTTCAGACGTCTGCTAGTAGGTAATAAAGTTCAGATTCGAACCTTACTTACACCAATAATGTAGATCGCCCAAAAAAAAAATACTTTAACTTATTCTCAATAGATGTCAGTAATTCGAAAAAATCTGTCGAAATAACAACTCGCAAGCGGATAGTTCTTTACACCTAAGATATATACAAGTTTCAAAAAATTTGTCATACATGGTTGTCAGATGTCAGATGACAGGCGGAATGGGGAATGTTGTAATTACGTCAAGTGGCCACTTAACCCAGCCAATGACAGGTCATAAGCCCTGTAAACGCCTAGATAACCCACATTCGTTTCCAGAGCTTCTCTGTCTCTGTTGAGATATCAATAATATAAATATTTTCAATTTGGTTTCTTTCAGCTTAATCCGAGAATACTTTGTGTGGGTTGGCAGACTTGTTGGCGCGGTTTTAACATATTATACAAACATTTTTCTACCTTAACTCTTTGAACTTTGCTCAAATAAATCTTTTTAGCTTTTTACACTGTATTTTTTTATACTACATAAAGAAACACGTACTATAGTATTTTTGCTTTAACTGAACGTAGGTATATTCGTTGATGCAAGTACTTTTAAGGTATCGCATAACTTATTCCATGAAAAGTGTGTATTAATTTTCAGGCAGTCAATATTAAATCATTTTTATATTATTACTTCTTTTTTGAAGTGAAAACTTCTTTAGAATCGTTGGGAGTGATTTGAAAAATTATGAAACGAAAAAGAGACACTAAAAATATAGATCTATGGGATTTAGCCTGCGAGAGAATGAGATAGAACACAGTTTCCGCCGGCTGGCAGTAGTTCCATCTACCTCATCAGATACATCTACCAGTTGATCGCCGGCACCCCTTATACTTTTATAATGTGGAGGTCCTAGGCTATAAAACAGAATTTGTTATATTCATGTATCTGAAGAGGTAGATTCGACTCCAAAAAAATTTGTAGCGAAACAGAGGGAGAATGCGCCTTGACGCGGTATTTCACAGATATATTGATAAAATCGAAAAAAAAAAAATTGTCTCATACTTTAGTTATCATAAGCCGATCGTATCACTTGTAGAAATTGAAGACATGGATCATGAATTAATAAAATGAAAAAAAATTATCAAATGCGTACTAATATTTTTAATAAATAAATCCTATAATTATCCCACTCCTGATACTGCATTTATCTCATTCTCTCTCAGCTTAGTTTTATTAAGGTTTCACTTCTACCTAGTGTTTGCTCTCTTTTATATTATTGAAATATAACAATAAATGAATTATTATAAATAATTATAAAATTTGAAAAATGAGTGCAGTGATTCTAGATCACTTTATTTTATGAAGGTAAGGTGATCAGTCTTACGCTTCAGTACCAGTCCAAAGAATCACACATGAAATAATAATATGAAAATCACGTGTATACAAATCATATGTAAACAAACACCTATTTCAATATAATTTATTCAATGTAGCACGTCCCGTATATATTTATGCTAAATCATTGTGATTCACACTTACAACATTTTCGAAATTAAAAATAATAACAACGATGTTGATAATAACAATAATAATGTCTTTATTCCAAACTTTGAGGTAGTGTGTACAAGCCTCTAATAAATAATAATATATTAAAAATACTAAGTACGTTTTCGAACAAGAATTTACTAGAAGGGGCGTTTCCATAGCAATTTTCTATAAATACACGCTTCCTAGGGTTAATTTCATAACACCACTTATTATCAAATTCCACCGTCTAAAAACTCCAGCACTTAGGCAAATACACGAAACGTGTGACGCAGATGTCTAGTGATGACGAAGACGCCTATTGATGAAGTGGTGAGTGACGTAGTGGGTAACTAGACACCTAAGATATATGGTAATATTTTCATGTATGAAATGTCCGAGCCATCAGCCATTTACCTTACATTCATATTAAATATTAACACTAATGTTGTTTTCACAATTACAATTCTCGTCCGACATCTATTACTGTCCAACTCATCAGGCTGAAGTAAATAATCATATTTTATCTACGCTCATATTACGTTATGGCGCTATTTCCCGGATACAGCGTGAGTTAGGGCCTTTATATTAAGGTCAACAATTTTTACACTTACAAAGCTAAATGGGAACATTTCCCCAAAAGCCAAAAGGAAATGAAACGAGTCCCCCCATTTGTTTGACTCAACATTTATATTAAAATAATGGGCTTATTTTTAATGCCACCTAATTTAAATATTTTGAAAAATACTAAATTTCACTCACGACAAGCTTGCATTAATTTATTAACTAACTAACCACCATTCCATTTCCTCAAAGGGGTAGGCAGAGAGGATAGAACGCTATATCACTCTGTCCTTTTGCTTCTTCTGCTATCATAATCTTCTCATGCACGAACATCGATTATTCCTCCTTTTCACTTTTTTTTTATTTTTTTTATTTACAACCTCCACTCGAATGCGAGTGATTTTGTCCTTTTCACTTGTCCACCTTAAATAATCGTACTTGATCGTGCCATGTGTTTTTTGGCCTTGGCCAACCAGGCACACTCGCATAATAACTTATTTTAGTCGTTTTTTTATCATATATTCCCTCCACGTGACATTGTAAAAGCCCTTTTTTTATATTTTTATATTTAATTAATATTAATACCCGTTAACTGATTATTTCTTACTAAATTTTCTTAAACACAACGATAATGAACATATTTATTCCGATACTGGTCAAGAATTTCAATCAACGATCAATTTGTTAAAGCTGTATTATTATAAATTTTATATTCAAGCTTGAATATAATATTATTAGTAGCAAGAAAAATAACTGCTCACAAGAAATATCACTACTTCTTTTATTGTTCTTAAATTTATTAAACTAGGTACTAAATTGAAATTAGTAAAATTGAATTATCTTAAGCAATAGAGCGTACTTCATACGGGACCGCTAACTGTACAGCTTCTTGTGCAGTTTGCAAACTGTACCGTATAAAATGAGAACTGGATGATAATGTGTCAAATTCACACTGCACGCTAAATCCATACATTTTCTCACAGTTTCTGCGCGCGCATCACCCGCGACATTTGCGACAGTATAATACGTATAATATTCAATCCCATTCATGCAAATAAACTTTTATGATGGCAAATATTTATATAACGTAGTATAATAATATGAACAGAAGTTCTAGATCGAAATTCTAAATATCGAATATCGACTATTTGACAGGTGAGTGGATAGTGTTGCCAAATTGTAAAATAGGAAGAAGTTCCTAAAGTTATTCATATATTGAATTTATCTACTCTTATAGTTGCTTTAAAAAAATGATTTAAAATTAAAATGAATTCAAATCGGTAAATTGGTTGAAAATTTTCAGTAGATTCGTTAAATCTCCACAAAATCGATAGATCTGCAAAAAAATAATAAAATAGGCGACGAAATAGATTATTATTACGGAAATAATGAAACGTCCAACTGTCGCGTTTTGCGCATGCCTACAAACAGTTCAAACTGTGCCGTGTAAAGGTAAAATTCACACAGCACAGTATTTATTGCTTAGAAAACGGTACAAGAAACTGTACAGTTTTCTGAACGTGCACAGTTTACTGTGCTGTATGAAGTGCGCTTAACGCTTGTGTTTACTACTAAGTTCTTTATTTCCCTCTTCTTCTTTCCATTTTAGATTTCATCTCACATAATTATTCTGCTTAATTTAAAAAGTAAACATAGTTCAAGTAAATGCATTACTTCTAGGACTAGAAATTAAACAGAATGAAATTTAATTAAAAACGTAATGGAAGAAATTCTTTACGTTGATATTACTTCACCAAGATGGAAATTTCGTACTGCGTCTTATTTTATTCCTACTTCCTCGCTTTGGCTATTTTTCTTAAGAGGAAATAGAAATATAAAAGTGCTTTCTTGCGAAACTGTTAGCTTTTACTCTGTGTATTTTTTTAAAGTATATCGTATTTTTTATTAATGAAGAATGATGACCACTACAAAAACAAAAACGATATTTTTAATTTACATCTGTGTATATTAACACTATCAAATTACAAGGACATCAATCTATGGTACAAACTGCATAGATTCTGCGTAAATTTCTGTCAAAAAAATTACACGTATACGTTTTTTGTATTGTATAAAAGTATAGTTTCACATTGTTTGATTATTTTATTTTAAATTTAAGAAGCTGCGGCTATTCTTTGATCGATTACAGTTGGTACAAATAAAATATAGGCTCACCTCGTCATGGTGGTACCAGAATATGTATGCAGGTGGTTCTGGACTAAACCTGATGCTGCAGGTCAGGTTGATGGTACTTCCTTTGTCCACGTGAAGGTCTGGCCCTCCTAATATCGTCGCCGTAGGCACTGGGAAAAAACGAGAACATTTTGATTATTTTTTTTATTTTTTTAGCAAGACGCCATTTCGTTATGACATTAAACAAACAGAATCCATAGTTCAATAATTTAAATAAAAACATATCTGTTTAATTTTAGATATGTTTAACAATTTTTTTTTAGGCATAAAATAGGTCAAGCCCAAATTGTTTAGAGTTGTAAGAGAAAGAGTGATCTCGTGGCTTTTCCATTTCTCCATACAAACATAGTCCTCGGTTTTCTCACTGTAATTTTACATAATAGCATTTTATTTTCCTAACGTTTAACGTCTAGCGTTTTTTGTATAGTTTTTTGGATAAATCAATTTTCAAATGAGGTAAATTAATTAAAAAATATAGTAGGACACGTTTTAATCAATAGCTCAACTGTGTAAAAAAATATTATTGATTGATATGGCATTTATTTTGTTAACTCCACTCCATAATATCTTATGTTAAAATCAAAAAACGATTTTTTTTGGTTCTACGTGATTTAATTATCAGTTTGATAATGCCCTTACAAGGCGAAACAATTGTCACTAACTTGATAATAAAATCACGTAGAACCAAAAAAATCGTTTTTTGATTTTAACATAAGATAAAAAAAAAATATATTTAATTAATTCAATAAAAAAATCTGGGGACTACGATATTACGAACAAACAGCCGCTGCCACGAGACATCATCTAAAGTTCAGTTAATTTTTTTTAAATAATGACTTATGGTCGGTTAGAAGTATCTTTACTAACTCTACGATTGTGTCGGGTGGAGTGATCGTCGTATTGTATTTTCTATTTTTCAATAATTTACTTATCTCCCTTAACAAATGTCGTTAAAAAATAAGTTTGTGCAAACATGTTTCTTATTGATATCTAAAACTTTTGGAAAAATTACTGCCCTAGTGTTAAATTCCAGCGAGAAAATTGAGGAATACGATTGTATGGAGTAGTGGCCCCGGTCACGTGGCAGGGTGCCCTCTTAAAGTTTTTAGGGTAAAAAATACCTGCAGATATGTGCATACATTATTTTTTGTTACCTTTAGAATTTTTGGTAAAACTTTTGACTATAGATATTTTTCGATTGAGCAGAAAATTCTTCGATTAAAATTGTTAATTTAGTTGCTTTCGATTCTGTCAATATTAACGTGTTAAATCTGGATTGAATTTTTTGAGTGAACAATATCACTGTACTCTTTGACCTTGCATAATTTAAGAAGGTGTTAGTGGCTAATTCAGAAATTTGTGTTAGTAATAAGATATAAGCTATTTTAAATATAATATCAAATGTGGTCAAGTATTTTGTTAGTAAAAAACAAAGGATAATGTTGAATCCTTCTTTTAATGTTAATTTTCTGTAAACGAAGACAGGTCTGAACTTAAATTAACCAAATAAAAAACTGCAAGAATTATTATTTAATGGAATTAGTATTTTTACAAGCCATTCAAAGTATATAAAGTAAAAACCTTGGTCTGCGTACATTTGATTTATAACCCTTCTTGGTAATTCGGTTCGGTAATCAAAATTGTTTGTAGGCTTTGGTCTTCTTGAAGTTATTTGCTGTCTAAACTTTCTCCAAACTTAAAAAACATAAATAAAAAGTTTATTAATTTCCCGCAAACGAAATCAATTTTTAAAAAAACATTACAGCTTTAGTTCTCAATAGAAGTAATCAAAATAGTTTGTATTTAGTAAATAAATTCAGCTTTTACTTAGAAACACAACCAAAAATAATACAGTTGACTGCCTGAAATAATAACCTACAAATCGTTGGTTATTGTTCTGAGCAGCCATGTACGTAGGTACTTATTAGACAGATACTTATTAAAATTCACAATAATATTACATAAGCATATGGATTTAACAATCATAATGTATTACAAATTACAACCTCTGAAACTGGGCACATAAAATAACGTTAAAATACGATTAAATCAATATTTGTAGGACCGGCGCGAGTAACACTTTTCTTTGAAATCGAGTTAAGAATTGATTTGGCAACATTTTACCATGGGAAATTTAAGAGAAAATAGCTCTTAATAATAAGACAGACATTATTGTACGAGGTAAGTCTTTGAATTCATTGCAATGACTATTTTGTACCACTAATACTCTTTTCAACAAAAGTTTATTTAATCTACTGAAAAAAATTATCGCCCTTCAAACGATCATTTAAATTAATTTGAAAAACGCTCTGTAAGTGAATATTGTAAATTGATCATTGAACACACCTACTACGTTGAGATTGACAAAATAGCTCCTGACCGGCTGCGTGGACACCTGGCACTCGTACATTCCAGCATCCCTCTGCTGCGCCCACTTGATGTGCAGCGTCCACTCCTCGGCCTCCTTGTGGTGCGTGGTCTGGAACCTTTCGTCAGACGAGTATGTGTAACTTCCCACCGTCAGGATGTGCAGGTCTCGGTGTCTGATCCAAGATACCTGAGGACAAACGTAAAAACATACTCAATTTCAACAATGTTTGCATATTTATATTTATTAATTAATTAAAATAAACGGCACTTAGTGCCGTTAACATATCAAAAACGTGTCTATTTACGTGTTAAAAGATCGATTTAGAATTAAAAATTTAAAAAAAATTTATTCAATACAAGAAGCATATAAAATAAAAAAATTGTATGAAAAGATGATAAAATATCATTCTATGCATACAATACGATATTTTCGGCCTTGAACTAATTTTTAAAAATTACACCGAATGTATCGCCAGAATCCTCGAATCGGGTTGTGGTCTAGTGGTAGATTCGAGGACTCCGGATTAAAATCTCTAGGTTCAAATCCCACTCCAGCACAACTTGTTTCCTGCTTTCTGACACAGTTATTTCCGACTATTTGAAAGCAGTCCCAAAACTGAAATATTTGTTTCTTGTAGAACTCAAATGTTTCTAATAAAAAAAAAACTAAAAATATTTTTTTTTTAAAAATGCATAAATTAATTATAAGTTTTTTGTCACACATTACAAACATTATTACTAGCCTTCGTTGTGATTTTTCTCAATTTTTTAAATTCTGTTGGAAACCATACATACAGTTATTTTAATATGATTATTTTTAATTTAAATTGTAATAGAATTTGTATATAATATGTTTATTTTATTTTATTTATTTTATATTTCCAACTTTTTTTCTCTGAATCACAAATTTCCCCTTAGATAATATCTCTCTAGATAATAAATGTTGTTACCCTTTATATAGTAATGTGCATTCTTGTGAAGTCTGCAAAGAAAACAATATTTAGCTTGAACCGGACAATGTCTCCGAAGATATTTTTTTTGGTTGCGCGAAAATAATATTCTTAAGCAAATAATTATTGCAAATAATAGCAATCGTTTTTCAAAGCGTATATGATCGACAATGCATTGAAATTTAAAATATCGAAAATTTGGCATCTTAAATGGGTTTAAAAAAAACTTGAATTTTCTAAAATATTAATTTTTTTTTATAGATATTTTTGTGATTTGGGTGGATTATTTGTATTGGAAAACTAATGTATTTTAAAAAAGCTCAAAATTGATTTGCAAAAACCAAATCTAATTTGATTTTTTTTTTTGAACATTAAAATCATGAAATTGTGGTTTATTAGGAAAAAAATTAATAAGAGCTGGAAAGCTTTAATAGTATCTATCCTAAATAAATATTTGGGAAAGGTTTCTGAAAAATATTTTCCACCGTATTTTCAGTAAAACATTGAAACTTTTTGATAACTTTCTTTCAACCCTTTGCGTTTATTTTAATTACAAATTATTTACCAAAAAGTACCCGCATTTCATACAAAATTACGAAATAAATAAGATTTTATCGTGAGTACACCCATTTTCAAACTCTTCAAATAAATTTTCTGAAAAAGTAGATATTCCTTCGAAATTAGGGTCTTAAAACAAAAATTCCTTCGCGTTTGAGATATTTGTTTTAATAACGCGAAATTTACATTATTTTTTTTGTTGTACCGTGGTAGGCAAAGAATTTTTCATGTTGTCATATTGTGACTAAATAATTATTAGAGTATTTCTAAAATGGTTGACAAATTAAAGTTAAAGTCAATGTTATTAGTTTTATACGATCATAATGCTGTGAAATCGGATTCCGTATCAATTTTTTTTTATTACCATATCATATTCCTTTATAATTTTACAAAAATGTGAAAGTCAAATAGACCTTTTTAAAATGATTACACAATGTTATTAAAATATTTTGATGTAAATCCTAAGAAAACAACTGTATTTTTTAATATTTACTTAGCTTGTATAATTAACATTTATTCAAACATTGAGACTTAAAAAGGTACTTTTAAAATGTAATAAGATGTATATTGTATTTAGATTTTTATACAAGAAAAAAATGGTTATTTACTAAGGTTCACGTTCAATGAAAAATATTTGCATTTTTCTGAGGAAATTGAAAAATTCTAAATTCCGTTTCTTAACCCATTCCATTGTCTTACGTCAAAATAAATTGAGGCACCAAACGGTTAAATGGACAAAAGTAAGAAACGAGGCATTTTTTACTTGCAGGATTCTTAAAATTATGAAAAATGCGTACGCTAAATGTTTAAAATAAATTTGTAAATTTGGACGTTTTTACTCAGAATTTTGTTCCGGAGAATATTTTATTTACATCCGCTACTCCAAGAATTGACTCCGACGCTATGATTGATTTTATCTTAATTCTCTCAATAAAAATCATTGTTTACTAATTCAATTGAAAATAGTAGTTAAGTGACCTGTAAACACTTAAAATTTATGGCGTCATAAATGCATTTATTCGTCGTAAATATATTTAATGTGTTTTGCACTCACCGTCTTATTCGCGAGATTTTTTACTTTACCACCACTAGCGTTATTCCGAACGTGATAAAATATATCACTACTATTTACAAGTAAAATTTAATTTAATAATATCTTGATTAGGTCACAGCGTGCAATTTTTTTTTTTTTTTTGTGTTATTCTAAGAATAACACGCCTCATAGTCCTCCGTGCAACTTGTATCTTATGGTAGGATTGCTTGGTCAGAGTAATTGTTTCGACATAAGTAGATGATAGAATGCATTGGTTAATTACCAGAGTCTTAAGTGAGTTGGAAATTGAATGTCGGAATCTGGAAGGTTTTCCAAAAGCCACAAACGAGAGATTTGTTCTCCTCAGACCTCAAGGATGAGATAGGTGGATGATATCAAGAAATTTGCTAGAAGACGGTGGATAAGGACGGCGCGGCGCAGGATTGGGAGGAATGGAGGTGGTAGGGGGAAGCTAATAGCCAGCAGTGGATGTTCACTGGCTGATGTGATGATGATGATGGTGAATGTTATTTAGGGCCTGTTCCACTATCTTTGAGTAAAGTCCTGATTTGTGCTATTCATCAAGTAAAATTAAAAAATCGATTACATCGCCTACGATTAGCGCTACTCGGCAAGTAAAAAACCCGATTCAGAGATTTTTCCAATGGTTATACTTCGCACTTAATTATAAAAATTTATTAAGTTATTATTATTTGTAGCCCCTACATAAATATACTTAATTATTTTATGGAAAAATATTTGAAGAATAAACTTTTAAATTTTTGTTTATTTTCAAAGCTTTGTAGGTTTACTTTTTATAATTTTTAACAAAATAATGTTATTTCATAGGTTTATAATTTATTTTAATGTATGTTCTTGATTGCTACCAACAAACTCATAAAGTCACTAGGTAGTTTCTAAAAGATGAAATTCACCAAAGCATTTAGAAAATATTTTCTATTGGTGTATGTCTGTAATACCGACTTTTATACGAAATAAAAAATAGAAATAAAGGCATACTCACAGTTTTATTCCCGAGGTTTTTGACCTTACAGGTTAGGTAGGCAGACTTGCCCACCAGGGCTGTGACGTTGCGGGGCGCCACGGCATCGAAGTAGGGCTGCCCCCTCGCGGGGGCTCCGGGCCCCGGGAGGGCATTCTGGCTCCCCGCGCCCCCGCTGGCTGGACCCGCTCCCGCACCACTGAGAAGTCCTGAAAAGAAAGAAAAATATTGTTAATAACAACAAATACTCGTGAGTTAGAAAATTATCAAAAAACGTTCATTATTAATGTTTTGGTATCTGAAAAACTCAAAATGGTTTTAATATATATATATTACAACATGATTACAACATACTATAGTGAAATATATACCTACTCCCGTCATGGGATAAACCCAGATTTGTGTACAAGTATTTGAACACACCCAAAATGTTGTAATAAATCAAAATATTTTTTACCGAAAGCTAATTTTTCTTCATTTAATGTTGATTTATATATATTTAATCCTTAGAAAATGATTTCATCAGAAATACCAATGATCCTTTTGTTATAAACTCTAACATCAAGTTTTTTCTACGATTTCATTATTTCGTTTTATCCTTACAACCACCGCACGAAGTAAATCTCGGACCAAATCTAAACAAAGCTAACTTGTTCTCTAATAATGTTATTCGTTTAATTTTCTATAGACGAACTGGTATTATATGAGTAAGAGAAAAGTCCTTTAGAACTTTTACATTAGTTTTTTGTGCCAGTGCCTTTCAGAAAAGTTTCGCAAACTATAC
Source organism: Micrasema minimum (assembly GCA_022494985.1). Taxonomy (NCBI): domain Eukaryota; kingdom Metazoa; phylum Arthropoda; class Insecta; order Trichoptera; family Brachycentridae; genus Micrasema; species Micrasema minimum. The sequence continues at coordinate 41,753 of JAGVSP010000231.1, read as the reverse complement.
ATCCGAATGGAGGATTGTAGGATTTCATCCCTTCCTGGGATTTTCTCTGGATTATGCTGATGATATTGACATAAAGCCTACAGACCTGTATTATGTTTTGAAAAGAAAGCAGCCCTTCTGCAAGGATTTCAATGACAATATATTTTTTCTTGTTTTTGATAGAGCCGGTAATTCGTATTTATAAACCGAAAATAAATCAACTGTAAAAAAAATGTGGGGGTTAACAACCCAGACGGTACAACGTCCAAAGTGCAAATATAATTCAGCTGCGTCAGGTATTACTACACGAGTAGATAATTCCTAGAATATCATCAGCTGACGCTGCAATTCAACGGGCAGTATGGCTTTGCACACGAATGTTTATCCCCACCACTACAACTCTAATAACAAAGGACTACTGTCCTATAAATACCCGTACTGAGGGTCAGAACAGCAGTGCAACACGACCATCTTATACCATCTACGCAGTTACTCTCTTCAGTCGGAGAATCGCCAGTCCACGTCAGCAGCCAAGATGTTCTTGCCTGACGTAGACGACGCCGCCATGGAAGCCTCGGACCACGCCCTGGATTCACACTCTTGGTACCAGCAACGGAAGCCCGACCGCATCGTCTGCTCTCCACGTTGCTTCGCTACCAACGTTTCCAGCCGCCGACTTCGCTCCATCGCTACGGAACTGCCACGCACTCATCATCCGACACGCAACACTCATCCTTTTTTCGACACTAAACGATTTTCACCGGCGTTTCCACTAACCTTCCACTGGTAAAAGGGGACTCCTCTATCTCCAAACCCCTTTAAATAAAAACCTAACAGAACTTTCAGGTAAGAAATTTGATTGAAAAATTACTACAAAAAATAATTATAAACACTGCTTTTCAAAATACATTTTCAAAAACATTTTATGACTTTATTTTTTTGTTTAAATAAAATATACGAATAATTTTTGAGTAGTCACAAAAAATAAATATCCTCAAAATTGTCTTTATTTTTTAAAACCGATAGTCATAAAATCTACTTTCAAAAACTTTATTTATTTATTTTTATTTATTTAATGTGAGTACATAAAGATACCTATAATTTATGGACCTGGACTGCCAAATAAGCTAAAAAGCTAAGTATTGGCAGACCTGTTACAAATATGTACAACATACATAATATACATAATACTATCAGCATTTTTTTTAATTACGGAAAAAACTAGCTTTCTGCGCCGATATTCTGGTTAGATATTTTAATTAAAAAATGTATTTCATATTATGAAAAATAGCTGCTGCTAAAATGATCGCGTTAAGTTCGTTCTGGCATGAAATTGGAAACGCCTTTATTAAAAACGGAGCATCCTGGTTGATGATGTAACGACCTTAATATAATTATCACTCTCCCGGTATTAATTGGGTGCAGTTAAGCTGAGAGTAAAGTGTTGGAATACTGGCATGAAGGTACGTTAGTATAGCGGTACTAGGTTAGGATGGGAAATGGACCACGGCGCAGTAGTCCTGCCATACTGCTCTCGTAATAAAGAGTCGCGTATATCTCAATTGAACCTAATTTTTACACTATCATATCCATATCAGTTTTGGCAGGTAATTCACGCGTTTGAATAGGTCTTAGTTTGGCTGGCTTTATATCATCATCATGCAGGTATGACATTACGATGTAATAAATTGGAGGTTTGGAAAGGAATATGGATATCTTGACGTTTACTGGGTTTATGACTTATCATTAGCTGGGTTAAGTTACCATTTGAAAAAACAGTTGATTGAAGTGAATCTTGTGTTGGGTATAGCTTCATATAGAGACCTTCTCTCTTCCACGAATATGTGAGAAATTTTCACAAAATAAGGTAAAACCCCGTCTCTTCTTAGCAGTAGAAACAAATCGCGTAAAAATGATAACTTTAGGTACCTGATTTTTGCTTAGTGTATTAGAGTCGTAACTATCAAAAAATGTATTTCCCAAAATGTTTTTTTCCGACTAAACTTACTTACAAGTATTCGAACACTACATGATAAATTTCTAACAAACTGTTAACTATTTATTTATGCTACTATTTTGTCAATGCTGAAAGTTAAATGGCATTTTCTCTACTTCGACAATTTGTTATATACGCAATTCTTTCTTATGATATGAGCATGGCCGCCTATAAAGTGAACTAGCTTAAAATGGCGGAACATCATTTAGCTAGCCGAAGCGTGGCTTGAATTGACAGGGCGGATAGTGAGTAAGCAGATATTTAGATAAAAACGCTTTTATATAGGTTATCGTGTCAATTCATTTTGACATTTTTTTATACACAAAAAGATAGTCACCATAAAACGTATTGTTATGAAAAATTGTACAAAATAAAAATAACGCTTTAACGGTTACTGTAAAGCAAAAACTTATAAGTGCTTTTCACGATTCAATTTTATACAAATGATGTTTACTAATATTGCTGTATTTTTACACTAAATGCAATGTATCTTGATGATTTCTTACATATAAGCGTAAGGCACGAGATTTGTTATTTTTCTAAAAATAAAGTAGTACATTTGGTGGTCAAAAGAGCCAACCCACATTTTTCAAAAAATGATATTTTCACGCTTTGTTAATCAGAAAACTGTATACTTTATAGCAATGAAGGGAGCTTAGTGATATTACATTGTTAAAATACTGAATTTTGCTTAAGTGTAAAAAGAGGCAAGCGATTCTCCATACAATTTAGATGTTTCTTATAACTTCATTGTTAATTTTCTCAAAACAATATCTACGTGTGTGGCTTAGCTCTCTTAACCATCAAGGTAACCATTTTTTTAAAAGACGCAAGCGATTATCTTGCAAAACAGCACCTGGACGTCCAAAACATATTTTTAAAAGAAATACATGTAATTTGTATTTTTTAAATTTTACTGATCTCTTTTTGTGTGTCAAAGTGTACCTGGTAATATATTTTTTTTTTTTATTTTGCGTAAAGTCTGCGATTCCGCGTACTATGTACCCACAGTGTGGGCGTGAAATTCGTGGCATATTTACGTTGGGCATCCCCGACTAAGCCACGGACTCGGCGCTCACTCCATTAGGTCCCAGCCAGCGTACGGCAACATCAAATAACCACGCTTCAAAGGTACCGCAATACCGCCAGTGGTGGGTGATGTCGGATAACTTAAGGAAATGGAATTGTTAACGGATACTATTATCGACCATATTACGTTAAACAATACCTACTATCTATATACCAAGTCGGCTTTTTGGTAATGTTAAAAAACACTAAGTCCTAGAGCGCAATGGCACCAGTTGCTCGATCACAGATCAGTACCGACTCGGTAATAAGCGACGTGATAACGATTTCTTACCCATAGATGTTTAACGTTTTCGCGATCACAATGGAACACGCGTTAAAAGTTATCGATCGGGATTATTAAACGAGCGCATACTAGTCGCGAGCCATTTTCCGAGATATATCTTATTCGCACAAATCTTCATTCAATCTTTATTATAATTTAGCCGGTTTTCGGCAAACCAAATATTGAGAAAAGCAGTCGACATATTAAAAAATCCGACAAGCGCGATGATTTGACGTTTGACGGACGGACGCGATATAGCGTAGTTCGGCTCCGCTCGGCTCAGATCGTCGATGCTCGGCTCAGCGATCGCAGTATTGAAAGATATGTCATTGTGATCGCTCAAATCGTTAGCGTTAGCACGTGAATAGCACGCTTTTAACTACGTCGATAGTTATCTGTGCTTGAGCTACTGGTAGCAACGAGAAAGTCGCAGCGGCCAACAAGATACATTATAGTTTTAAAAATATATAAATGATATGTATAATGTGAACAATTATTTAATTATTCTCTAAATTATATTTATTTGGAATGAGATGTGATCTTTCAGGTTCGTTTTTAAGATCTCCTGAATATCAGCAAAATTCAGTCTTACCGGAAGAATTATTGAATAAATCTGTATCATTATTCAATTTATCGATACGCCTCTGGAATCATCTTCCACCCCTTTTTTCTTTCTTTTTCCAACCAACACTCTCCACCACCGTGTTTTGTCGTGGTTTTAAAATCAACCAACGAGAAATGAACCAACTGAAAGCTAACTATCTCAAATATTGTGTAAGCTTTCTCTTGTAAAGTTGACTATAATTGAAGATTGAAAGTGTAGTATATTACTTCATACTTCTTCATACGACGCTACCCTTACTTTAGATTACTAGAAACTCCTTCACATTTTTTTTAAAAAAAAATCTTCTGCCTGTTTTTGTTTGTTTTATTTTAAATAAATGTGTATTTTGTATTAATTTATCTTTTTCTACATTTAATGGGCTGTTTAAAATAAATACACCAAATACCTTATTATACATGTATAATATTTACTAAGTCGTTAAATTAATAACAATAATTTGTTTTGCTTCCTTGATAAATATAATTTTCTAAGAAACCAACTATTAATAAATGTGTATTAGTGTACCCACAATGTACGAAAGTACCTATACGAGTTATATGTAGACAGTAAAATAAAAATAAAGGATTTAATTTTGGACTTTGAAAAAAACTTCTAAATCTAGCGAAATACACAATTTTAAAATCTAAGTAACACTAAACCGTGTCTGTGTGTACTAACATAATATTTATATAAGATAATTTTTAGTCTGGTAACTCAAAATAGTGTATGTAACTGAAGTTCCATTATAATTCTTTACAATTGTGATACGAAATTTGTCTATTTTTTTTTATATAATCAAGTGATAAAAAAATCTAGACGCTATTTGTCTGTAGCATTATCACAAGTTCCCGAAAGTTCTGCCTCTAAGATAACTAAAATCGCGATATTCTGATTAATAGCTTTCGCTAGCCGCCACGATATTTTTATTTGGCCTTCTTTCCCCCGAAATCCGCCAAAAGTTAAGTTAAGCTTATTCACCGTAATTTAAGAGTAACAAAGCTTTTTAGGCGCTTCAAGAGGATTTGTTTGTCAGATTTTTTTCCCTTACGGTGTTATTATTAAGTGTAAGTTATTGAAGCGGAAGTGAGCTTAGCATTTCAAGTGCTTCTGAGCTAATGTAGCGCTAAATATTATCTTTAATACTTATTTATAATGTGAAGGAAATGTTTTCTGCTTAATGATGTGATTACTGACGTCTATAACACGAACGTTTTGTTATTTCTTGCCAACTTTATAGAAATATTGACTACTGTTATGTAGGTATCCATTGCTATTTACTCAGTTATTAAAGTAAAAACAGTTTTCAAATACCTACTTAAAACCTTTCATTAAATTTAAGTTACATTTCATGTATAACTTGCAATTTTAAGGAGTGCATCTATCTATTCTGGAACATTGATCTTGTTTTTATTATTTGATCAAACAAAACGTGCATTTCGCCCAAAACGTTAATTACTACTACTACTTTCCTTTGTTCGCACCCAATGGTGCATAGGGCACTGCATTGGTACACCGAGCAAAACGCTAATTACCAAACCATTTTAAAATTAACCCAACTGATAAAAAACACGGATTTTCTACAAACCATTTAAATAATATATTTTCTAGACTGCACTTGGTGTACCAATGCAGCGCCCTTTGCACCATTGGGTTCGGATAAGGGTAGTAGTAGTAGTATTTTCTAGAATTGTCTTTAATATGACCCTATATGTATAAGAATATTAGTAACCAATGAATAAATGAAGACAGTTATATTTCCAGACACCTATGTACCTATATCAATCAGCTAACGATCTTCCAACGTATCTTGAACCATTTCTCACTATCAATCCTCCCTTCTTCATTACGGTTACTTTCTGTTTCTAGGGGGTTCTTTTCCATTCATCACGGAAGTAAGAACACCTCACCTTTTGTTGCTATGTCGGGGAGGCTTCCATTCAGCAGGCGGGTCAGCATTCATCATTCGCCGAAAGCCTTCGTATATAGGCTGTAGCATAAAAGCTCGAGACTCGGGCAATTGTTGGAGCTTTCAATTGACCACCGGTCTAATGGAATTCCAACGATTGGTTTTTATTTCCTTGGCTGTTATTTTTTCAATAGGAAATTGATTACAGAACGAGCTGAATACGATACATTTTTTATGTTTATCGTGCAATTGATACAACAATTATTGGTTGTTAATTGATAAAACTCTGTAAAGGTTTAAACTTTAAAAATCGTATGATTAACTTTCGAGGTACATAATCAATTTATTATAGAAAATAACGATACTTCATTAAAATTGTTAATCTCGTAGTGTGATGTAATGGTTAGTGCGTTGGGTTACTATGCATGACCCGGATTCGTTTTCGATTATGTAAATACGATGAATTCATTTCAATGTGGTTTATCACAGGGATATTTTGGAGCTTGACAGCTTGGATTGATGCGTGAAATGAAAAAAGAAAATATCAAATAAGGGGAAAAAAAGTTTTCCAAAATTACCTCAGCCTAATATCATTTGTTTTGTTGAAATAGGTTGAAAATTCCCTGAATTTCTTTTTAGTTCACGATATTTCCTCATTAAAAAATATTTAAAAATATTTGAACAGGGTAACTTAATCGCCTTAAATCCATTTCAATTTCCGTAATTTCACCAGACTGGGTTAAAAAGATAACATTAAGTAAAAAAATATTTCCGTCACCCGACAGAGTACACCTACCGAAATGTAATCATTAATCATTCTTAAAATGCTTAACAGGGTAACTTTTTTCATTCGAAATTTCAACTCTTCGGCGAAAGTGGTGAGAACATTTTTTCGTAAAAAAATAATGATTAACATTACAAGTTCGTCTGGATAGCGTAACTTTTAATGAAATAATGCGAGAACTTTTTCTCATAAGGTTAAGGCGCCTCCTTAAAGAAGTTACTGAAGCTTTATACTTGTGGACAGAATGTGTCCATTTAAATCAAGATTACGTAATGTACCTAAGGCATATTTATTGCAAGACTTGTAAGGGTTCTCTTTTACCTTATATTCAACTTGAATAAACATTAAGCTTATGTATTCCACACATTAACAATTATAATAATAAAACTGTGATTGTTATGAACAAACCAATTTTTTCAGTCACCAAAACGTCACCAAAAATCAATTTTCCAACAATTCAAATGGAAGTATAATACAACATTATAAACTTTTAAGTTGGTGTAGATAAGTCATAAAACCTTTTTGTTTATATTGATAGTTTAGCTATTGTGCTTATTTTTTTATATAAAAAAAAAATTGTAGATTATGGTACTTTCGCACATTAAGATTAATAGGTTTTTTTGTTTATTCAATTTTTTAATTGGAAAAAAGCCTTGAATTGTTTTTATCTAATAAAATTGAAACCACTCAATTAAAATCGTTTACAATATCAAATCTTCCTTCATTGACGATAGCTCTTTCAACATAATCAATTCAATTTATTTCTCAATATTTAGAATCTCAAGGGCATTCAGGAATTAAATTACAACTTAAATGAATTCCTATCAATTCTTCCCTGAATTCGAGTGACGTTTAGTGTCTTTCATTAAGCATTCATCTGTTCTCAGCACTAAATTCTGTGGGCGAAACCGCCAGTAATGGAAATGAACTAGATCACTTGAAACTAGAACAGAAATCATAAAGAATTAAAGCGATGCTTATATCGATTGTGCTGTACTGGGGCGCATCACGTTCTTACATGCTCTGGGGGCTTGTGTCATGTAGCTGTGACACAAATTTATATCAGTATACGGTTAGTAAAGAATAGTTCTTACTAGTACATACAATGGAAATTGTAAAAATCTATTTTACTTCAGAGATTCAAAGATCACTTATCAAAATAAGGTTTACGCAATGAGATAATTTTTTTAATGTATTTATTTTGTACTTTATAAGCAATATTTCCAAAAAAAATTGAAATATTTATATGAACATGAATATCTGCATATAAAATGAACGTGGGTGCGGATAAGAGCTTTACTGCCCCACTCCATATGCTCCACATAGAGAGCAGATATAATATGATGATGATGATGAAATTATTAAAATTATCATACGTAATACATACGTAATGGCGTAAGACACTAGATAGCAAGTAATTAGGTATTATTCTTTCATGTACCAATGTATGTGTTGGGCTGGCATGCATGAAGTCGCGGGTTCGATCCCCAGGGGATTTAATATGCAATATTAATTTGAATGTGATTTTCACATAAAAATATTTCATGTGTGATACCTTGGACTGGCGCTGAAGTGCGAGACTGATAATCTTGCCTTCAATGTAACAAATTATCAAGATTCAATACATTTGGTGTACCAATGCAATGCCCTATGCACCATTGGGTGCGGATAAAGGAGAGTTATAGAGTAGTAGTACCAATTGTGCGTTGACCAGTAATCAATAGTAGCCTTCATAACATAATGGCTACGACGCTGACCTCGCAATACGGAGGATCCGTGTTGGATTCCCGGTAAGGGACGGAAAGAATTTTTTTTCAAACATAGGTTTTTTGTAATGTATTTCCTCTTCTTTGTAATTCCTTTTTTATACTTTCGCAATGATTGCAATCATCATCATCATCATACCATATCCGCTCCCTATGTGGAGCATGCGGAATCCACAAACTGCCTCCAGGCCAAGCGATCGGCCGCCAGCACCCGTGCATCCTCCCAAGTCAAGTCCACGTCCCGCAGCTCTGACGCAAACTGCCGACGAATTGTCAACAGTTGACGACCAGGACGCCGAGAACCTGATGCCTTGTAAAATAGGCAAGCATGGTTAAGGCTCTCGAGAGGCATACGTAGTATATGGCCTAGCCAGCCGAAACGCCTTCGCCGGATGACAGTAGGTACAAAGGATTGCTTTGTCCGTTGCCTCACCTCTATGTTCTTTACAAAGTCAAACCAACGCACACTTAAAATTCTTTTAATACACCTATTCTCAAAACTCAGAAGTCTGCTATCTTGGGCCTTGGTTCGGTGCCACGATTCGCAGCCACAAAGGAGAACAGGTGTAATGCAGGAGTTAAAAAGGCAAATTATTGCAAAGCGTATGTAAACTATGAGCCTCCCGATTTAAGCTTAGACTTTGATACCTGCACAAACATGTTTGTGTAAAACCACTTAATATAAATATTTTTTAGTCGTCATGGTCCCGTTAATAATTTTAAACATAATAATTTTTTGATAATTGTAATTTAATTCATATCTAATAACCAGAAATGTTTTTTTTGTTGTGAAAACCATCTACAAAAGAAAAAAAATTAAAACTAAATTACTTAGTTTTGTGTGTTTGGGATACACAATACGTAATGACAACCAAAAAATACATTAGAATTTGGAAGGAATATAGAAGTATTACGAATATCTAAAATAGAAAATTAACTGGAAAATTAAGATTAATCAGCAAATAAACAATGTAATAATATTTTTTATTTGTATCACCGTATAAATCAATACATGGTACCTGCATTTATAATAAATTGTTAAATTTGATGAAATTTGTCATGACTTTCAAATTTCATGTCCCATTACATATCGCATTCCATTTCACATTAAATAGTTCACCGTTTTTACTCCCTAAGTAGAGAAGAAATTTAATTTAAGAATATTTTAAAGAAATAAGTATCCAATAAGTAAAAAATCTGCAATTCCTTTTTCTTACACATATATATTTTCAGTATATTAAGTAGTGTAAACATAGTAAAATGAAAATATAATTTATAATACACATATACTAGTTTATAATGCAGGTTTAAATTATGCTTGAGTAAGTGTGCAATCCTTAAAAATATGCTTTGCAATTTTATCCAAGGTTCTTATGCATATTTTAAAGGATATAAGGGATGAAATAGGAAAGCGTCCTTTACTAAAATCATAAGTTATTCAAGGGTTTGCGCCCTGTAAAGTTTTGTAGAGAAGGTAGGGGGATGAAATTCAGGGTGCATTTTCCATTAAGAAGATTACTACAAACCGCCTTTGTCACTGGGATATTTGAAAATGCGAATTCATCCTTTAAAAATTTAAAATTTTTCAGTTTCATTGAAAATGTGTAGAATGATTATACAAAAATTAAATATTCTAAAGAATATTTAAAAAAGATAAGCACTGTCGACAAAATTAGGAAAGGTCTCTTACGATGGGTTGGTCATGTGAAGCGAATGAATGATGAAGAAACGGCTAAAATAATATATTTTTGCGAGTGGACCAGGGTGTAGAAGTCGAGGAAGGCCGAGAAAGTCATTTCATGATCAAGTACAAAGTGCTTGAAGTGGGCATGTAAAAAGTCGGAAAAATCGGCGTGCGTGCATGAGAAGATGTATGAATGTGGAGGAAGCAAGAGAAATATGCAAGGACAGAGTGGTGCGGCGTTCTATCCTCTCTGTAGGGGGTAGGCCCCTTCGGAGAAATGGCGTGATGGTTAGTTAGTTAGTTAGTCAAAAGTGTTCAGTAACGAGTCATGTTTTTATGAAACAAATCCTGAAATAATTAATCAGTTATTTCATTAAACTATGCTTTGAAGATACGTTTTTCAATCACGTTTTTGTAAATTTCTTAAAAAAAAAACAATTATTATTTTAATATTTACCTTTGTTTTAATGTTTGTATTTTACGTATCGCAGCCATAAAAATCATTTTTGAAAAAATAGTTTATTTCGTTAATTCTTTGAGATATAAAAAGGGTCAATTTATAATATTTTAAAAAACCTTTCTTTGTCGTAATAATTTATTACGTGGAAATTTTTTTTCGTTATTAATTTCAAAGAAAAGTTTCAGTTAGTTGAATGATATTTTTAAATCTTTTAGACGCTAAATTTCATTGAGAAAGACTGGTGAAAAAAGTTTTTATGCTTAAGCAATAATCGTTCTTTGTACGTGAGTCGACTTTTTATTCACCAATTTACCGTTTCGTATCTTTGAACAATTCTAAAGATCAGTTTTTTGTTTTCCTATAACCAAATTAAATTACTGAATCTTGAAGACAATTTTATTTAGCCTTCCTACGAATCCCACTATTTGTCTGGTCTAATGCTTTAATTTGTAAAATCGCTGACAAGGTGAACGGTTCATTAAAAGCCACAAACATAGACATTGAGGACCCTGATGTGAAGGATTCTGTAATACCCTATACTGCCCCACTCTATATGTTCCAGATAGGGAGCGAATTTGGTATTATGGTGATGATGATGTAATCAAAATTATTATACAAAATACATACTAGTACCAAAATCAAGCGTATTTCTTGACCTGTTATAGTTCTCAATTATTCGATCCGCATTCGTTTTGTTACAAATGAATGGTTTTTCTTATCTGAAATTATGTAGGTATATCATTTTTTATGTAGGTATATTATACTGTTTTTATCTAGATACAGGAGATACTAGTAATGACCTCTCATCATTACCATCATACCATATCCGCTACCTATGTGGAGCATATGGATTCCACAAACTGACTCCAAGCCAAGCGATTGGCCGCCAGTTCCCGCGCATTCTCCCAGGTCAGGTCCACGTCCCGCAGCTTCGACGCAAACTGCCGACGGATTGTCAACACTGGACGTCCAGGACGCCGATGCCTTGCAAAATAGGCAAGCATGGTTACGGCCCTCGAGAGGCATACGTAGTATATGGCCTAGCCAGACAAAACGCCTTTGCCGGATGATAGTAGATACTAAGGTTGCTGCGATGACCTCAAGTATAACGTTTTCAAGGAATTGGGCGAAACTAATCTAATAGAAATAATTGAGACCATTTTTTGTTTATTACCAACAAATACGGACTGACAAAAAAATACGTAATTTAACAAAAGTTTTCGTCTGTCTAAAAATTTATTTACCTACGTACTAAGCTTTAACACACATGACAATAAGCTTTAACACCCGAACAGCGATATTTTTTGCTAGCAATAAAACTCTAGTAATATATTTATTCTTGAACTAAAAGAGTGGAATATACTCTACACTAAAATTGTAACAGTAAAAATTTTATTTCCTTCAATAGTGATTTCCTAAAACAACGCAACTTTCATGGACGAACGTGCTCATTGTACGGAATTCTAGTGCTGAACATTTAGAAATCATGACGTGACGGGTGTGTTTTAAAAAATTTCGTAAAAGTACATTGAAATAGTAAGAGTAACATCAAAATATCATTTTGACGTAATAATTTTTTTTTTATAATCAAGATGTATACTTGCGCGGTTATTTTACGCATACTCTTGTCTACATATGTATGTGATACATAAATATATCTGACAAATAATGCATACATGTATGTATGAAAAAATGTATTTTTTTAACGCTCTAGAATAGAAATAGTACCTAACATTGTATTTATAACTTAAATTTAATATTTTTTTTGGTTCTTGTACATATTTAAATATCAACATTACATTTAAAACATCAAGTCCCATGGTTTAATTTTGTTCTTACATACATTGATACCACTTACTTAAGCAAGTACGAGTAGGTATAAATAATTTACGAAATTGCAATTTTGTACCATATATTTTTGCTTTTTCAAAAGCACAGTTCATTTTTATAGTGTTACAATATCAACGTGTTAAGGTAAAATAAAGTTTCAACATCATTTTCTAAAATTAAGAAAAATAATGTATATTAAAGAATGTATATTAAAAAATACGTTTGAACTTAAATAGCAATTACATTAAAATAACGAAAATACTGCCATTATACCTACTATTTTACTTACACCCCTATGTATTTCATCTGACATTATAACGCGTTGTAAAAAATATGGAGAAAGTAAAACGTTCTTTGATAACCTTGCGGTGCCGGTCTAACGATCAATAAACTATAATATTATGGAGACGGTAATAGTAAGTTACTAACAAAACGCCTTACAGATGCTCAGGAGTGTCAATTTCAGGTGAAAGTTATTTAAATTTTCGGGAAATTTTGCAAGCAGGTGGAAACATTAATAAACGACGTTTAAATAAGCATTTTCCACTATAAAAAAAAGTTTTTTTTACATTTAGACTCAACGACGCGTCAGTTTATTTATAAAAAAGTTCTAATTGTGTATCATTTTTTACTATTGCGTACTTCTCTTAATAAATTTATGGATTTTCTTTGACTGTACTAGTATTTTCAGTGAAGCAAAATTAAGAGTTTTTCTTGAAAATACTCGACTTAGCAACTCATTATAGAAGTCACAAGTGCCACCAGTAAAATCAGTAAATACACTTGTTCTAGATACTGGTTTGGCCATTTATGGTACTCTCTGGTGATAGGTAGTTCGGATTTCTTCCAAAATTTATTTCCTACCTTCAGCCATTCCGATTAATTTGTCACCTGATTTCCAACACCGCATCAGTCTCGAAAAACCGCTCAGCGCAGCAACATTACTCTGACCTTGCAACATCCATCCTTCTCGTGAACTCCGATACCTGATCTTCCTTCGTTCATTTCCACCAAAAATCCCCTCATCATACTCAATACCCTTTCCAAGCTTCCCGGCAACCAATTTCCGAATCCCCCTCGGTGAAAGTGAGTTTATAGTGCGCTGTGCCCCTCGTTTGTGTCCCGCCGCGTCAGTTTAACGTGGTATTTCCAGAGTATTCCAGGATACTTCGCCCTTCCTGGTGGTCCTTCATCGTCACCTACCGCCCCTGTTGAGTCCAGCTCTGGTAAGTCCTTTCATATTCCGATCGTCGTTCGGACAAAGTTACCAGAGAGTCTCATCGTGGCTGATCCAGATACTGTGTTCTGTGCTAATTTATTTTAAAAATCTAATGGTTTGGACTTTATACAGTTATTATAATATTACATCATGAGTTTGTTATCTTCTAGCGATTCGCGTACTCTATATTCGTAAAATATTTGTAAACGTCGTAAAATGCGTAGGTAAGCTATGTTCTATAAGCAATGTGAAAAGTATTCACTACCTAGATAAAAGGCTTGTATTTTCAAAACATTTAAATATTCCAGTCTTTTGCTATAAACATTGTATTTGTAATGTTGCAAACTTTCAAGGAAAAACGTTTCATCCATTCTTCAAAGAATAGAATAGCTATTATGATTTTATCTCTTACTGGAAGTTTTGAGGTGTACTGACCCATTTTGGTAACGGCAAAATGTTCTCTGTGGAGATGTCTAGCGCCTGGATTATTCAAAATGTTTCTCTTACCATTTTCTTTTGATGCCATTCTTTCTGACCTAATTATTGTATTGGAGAAATTGTTTTCACGTTCAGCTGAGATGAATCGTATTTTTTAATCTCAAAGTTCAAAAGATTGTCTTGATTGATTGGAAATACGGAAAATAGATTTCTATTTATATGTACGAACCCACTTAACTGTAATGTAATTTCCTTTGGAAGTTTTTTTAACGAATAGTAATGATGAATTTTGTAATTTAACATTATTATCACACTGATTTCTGTTTTGTGTTATTTAAATATTTTAGTTCTTCTGTTTATTAAAACTAACAATACTTTGTTATATTTTTGTAACTAAGCACAAGAGTAGCACTCAATTAGTTACGACATATTTAGGGCTTGTAGGTACCGACCTTGACTCACCAGCACTAAAAATTCGATTAGAAAATACCTACCAAGGCGTAAAAAAAAACGGTATTAAACTGAAGGTGTCAACATAAAAAAGGTTTGACCATTTTCTAAGAGTTTTTGTCAAAACTACAAAATTCATTTATCTTAAAAAGGTCATAAAATGAAACGAAGAAAATACATAAACCATTAGAAAATAATAAAAATCCTCGTTTGTTTTTGTGTTAACACTGTGTTAGAAGAGTTTACGCCGTGTTATTTGAAAAGTTTACACGTGTCTCGATTCCAATGAAATTGTTCCCAGAATTAACAGAAGAACAAACAAAACACTTAAGTCCCCGCACCCTAAGCTAAATATTAGAGAGTGTTTTTACTAGGAATTTATGCTCAATAGTCAAGACTTATGAAGAAAAGCTTTAAGCGTAACACTAAACCCTAACTATAAAAAATAGGAAATATTTTTTTATTTTAGCTAACGCAAAACTTTTATAATTTTAAATATGTGCGTTAGGGTGTTTCAAATTTCCAAAAGTTTGAATTTCAAATGACTTTGCTCTTGCCCTGCGTCCAAGTGATGCAAACGTTAACTGTCTCGAGTTTCAGGACGATCGGACAACATTTAGAGGTTGCACACTTTGAACATGAACAGTTTTTAAACTTGTTTTGCGTATTTCTAATTTTGAGTTATATCGGAAACACTAAGTTCTAATGGACTTTGTTTTCTTGTATTTCAGGTAATTAATATATAAAATGGCAATTAAAAGAGGAATTTGGCTGTTAGAAAAAGTGCCTAGTAGTGAGTTTTTAGGAGTTCGGCTTCCTTCAAAGGAACAAGTACTCTTAGTATTCATTCACCATCATAAGGGACTGAACGAAACACTTTCTGAAGCAGCTAAATCCACCAGTACTAAACTTCAAGTAGTTTGGAAGAAAGCAAATATACCTGTTAAAACTGAAGAAAACATTCGTATTAGCATACAGAAACTGTACAAAGAATATCAAAATCTCGGCAAAGAAAAATCAAGAAACACGGATAAGGCTAAGTTAAAACGCGAGATGTGGAAAGGTGATCTGGTCGAATTATTTGACATTTCCCGCCAAAATGTAATGGATATGACTGAAGTATCACAAGAAGATAAAGACTTTCTCATGTCTTAAAGAGAAGATCGCATGAGTTCATCAATGAGTGGTGTCGATAAGGTTTTTGCCGCTAAAGCTAAAACGAAAACTTAAAAAAAAGAAAAACAAGAGTTATACAAAAGCAAACACTTCCAATCTATAGCTGAGATTAATAAGACAGTAGCAGTTGAATTCTCATCTGCGTCATCATCCGAAGATGAAAAAGACAGTGAATTTTTGGCTCCAGTAACAAAAAAACAACGAGCGATTCCTAAATTAAAACCTCTAGATCAAACACTCACGTCTACTTGGGATCGGGAACAGCTTTCTGTTCGGCAAGCAAGTACTTCATTCATAGCAACAGCAAAGAGTCTTGGTCATGACGTTTCTAATATTTCTGTGTCCCCATCTACTGTGTATCGAGCTCGGACAATTAACAGAACCAAAATGGCAGAGAAAATTGAAGAGTCACTTTTTGAAAATCCTCCACCTTTGGTATTAAATTGGGATAGTAAACTGCTACCCTCAGTAGCCTAATGTTTGGAATTACCGATATCACAGAATCCTGTATGGAACCTCTACGAAGTCATGTTGATGCCCTTAAGGTTGTTAATGATACTGCAGAGAGAGGTATTGCATTAATAAAACAGTTCAATGAATCAGCAAGAGACGAACAACAAAAACAATTCTTATTGAGGATCGTCGAGCATTACAGAAAAGCCGTCACTAAACGAACTAAAAAGGCTATTGCATCGTACATAGTTGAATAATTGATACAATATGTGATTTTTTTACTAAAGGACTATCTTATTGTTTATATCAATCATTATCTTAAGCTTGTGATTTATAACTTCAGCAATAAAATCAATTTAAGTTGAAAATTTGTATTTTGTAAATACTTACCCAAAAATGTTCAAAGTGTGCAACCTCCAAATATTATCCAAATACAGTGTAATCAAATATTACTTTTACATTAATTACAAATACAGCTGATCGTTTTTTTAGTTAAATATAATGCTACATTTAGCGGCCAATGAATTTATTCTATTAAAATTAAGCGTAATAAAAAACAAAACATTTACAAGGCACAGTTTTTCCTAATATTTACCCAAACAAAAATGTCTGTATAGCATTACTCCACCGCCCCTTTGTATCAATCTCTTTTATGAATATTAAAAATCCCTTACATGTCAAAAAGGCACTTTGAACGTGAATAATGTCAACTAAAGGCCACTTTATCTGCATTACGATTATGAATATTCTAGCGAAGTGCGTATCGTGCCATGTAAGTGTTCTAAACGTGCCCAAAGTACATTCAAACCGTGCCTAAAGTATGTTTGAAACGTGTTCATTCGCGGTCCAACCACTCATGATATGAACATGCCAAAATGAATATATTTAGAGACCATTTTCTTTCTCAATGACCCTCTAAATTTCGGGCAGGCAGAGACATTGAGAGCGGAAATTATGTTATGATTTGTAGCTGTAGCTTGTTATTGGTTCCAAAGCTTTCGTAATAACGGAAGCTTAAAGCTCCACGTAACAAAATTAAACAAAAACTGGTTTGTGTTTCAGTGTATTCAAGCCTTCAAGCCTCTAGAGTTTTGAAATTTTCAAACTGCCATTAAACGGTATTTATTTTAGTACCTACTTTGTTTTAATTTATGGCAGTTATTTAAGTGGTTATATTTGTAATTTATAATAAAATATGGGTCCACACTAAGTCAGAAAAAATTAGTTTTTGTGGAAGAAATAAATAAAAGCAAAAACATTAATTCAAAATGTGTGTGCTGTTTTTCGTAATTTGTCTCAGTTATTTTATTTATCATTTTAAAAGGGATATAAATGCATTTTCCTGTGATCTGAAAAAAAATCTCATGGGACACCCACCTACGCATGTTAGTTCCTGCATGTATATCGTATTGGGATGGTGGGATTTTAAAATTCATTTTTTATCATCGTAAAAACACAATCAGCTTACACACTTTTCGTTTGTTATAAGTGCAATTGTATCTAGTAGGTTTCGTAAAAATATTTTTTTTTTCAATATGTGTTGATCGAAAATCATAAAAATAATCAAAAAAGATATTGAACCATAGGGATTAGTGGAAGCAAAAAGGTTAGGCCTATGTTCAATACTGGAATAAGGACGGCTGAAGAAGAAGAAGAATAAAAATGAAAAAGGTTTCTAAAAATGATTTCAATATAAGCATTTTCTCCGTATCAGTAAACATTCGTTTGGAAATAATTTCTTTTTTTCTCAAGCCATGCAGATGTAAGAGCGGATATTTCCCAAGGGTGGTAATTAGGAGGCACATTGATTCCCTCATATATGACCTCGAGGGATGAACTGACCCGAATAGAGGGGACGCTCCCCCGGGACCTCAATATCTCCAGCCAGGCCTAAACAGGATCGTTAAGGTGTAATTAGTTTACTTAGAATGTCCTTGCAGAGTGACCACGCTTTGAAAGAAATTCAAACTTGTATAGAAAGTATTGACGTTGATTAAATTTTACGTTTCGGTCAATCTCAATATAAAGACATCGTTCTCGACTTTTTAATTATGCTAGAAAGTTTTACTGGAATATTTATAGAAAGCTTTGATCGATGAGTTGAATCAAGTAGATTTTACTAATAGCTCGATAAATAATTACTTTTCTTTTTTTATTTTGAAGTATTCGACCCTTTACCTAAAATCAGTCAAATACTAGTATGAAATGTTCACTTTAAATATGACGCTTTCATTATTTCATTAAAAATGTTAGTGAAAAAAGTACTTAAAAAAATGTACAAATATTTCGTAATAAATATTCTTTTCATAAAAACCTAAATAAATGGTGTATTCGATATTCGCCAGTGAATAATTTCGATATTAGGATTATTTTGTTTATTTGTTAATAATAAGCTTTCGAGAGGCGTGGTCAAATCCCTCATTCAGCGGATTTCCATATTATTCGTATATCCTTGAATTATAAAAACCCAAAACTCTGTAAAGGAGATATTTCCAACCAGCCGCTCTCCCGCCTTTATTTATCTTGCTAATTATTAATTCAGGTTTTTGCTACAGCGGCCGATTACAATTATCATAGCCATTATCATTTATCATAAGCCGGTGGTGTTTATTGCGGTCTGTCGGTTTATGGTTGAATAATCTCGAGGTTACACATCCCTTTCCAATTTACCCTAACCATTATCTGTGCCACTATTCTGATCACAAACTGATCGTTACTACGGCATTTTTTTTTAACGAAAATTAACTTTAGTAATTGGACACCGTTTGAGTGATTGAACAGTTATATGTATAGGACTTTATAACTACAATTTAGGTACACGGAACTAATTGTCTTGCTGTAAATAAATATACTTATTATATTGAAAACAGTTTTGTAAACTTATTTATGCCAATTTAGAGAGATTGCAGTAAGGGTATCCAATTATCTATCTAGATGTTCAATAATTATTACTGCAACATTGTTACAATTACTTTATTTTCCACCGTAATAAGTGAAATAATTGGTTTAATTTGGTTTCTCGTGTAGGAATGAAAAAATAAAGTATTATTTAATTCAGCAATTTTTTTTCACGCTAATTTTGTTTCGCTATGAACATTGTTTCTATATTTTTAACCCTTTTAGATCTATAGTAAAAAATACCCTTTAGTAACGGTGATGTAACAGCGTGTTGCACTAACGGAGTCCAGCAGATTTTATTGAAATAATATGCAAACATCAATATTGTTTTTACTTTTGTGAAACAACGTCAAAACTGACTAATATAATCATCCTTCTCAACGTTTAACTCCTTTATGTGGAGAAATGTGGAGAAACTCTGCCAAATGATTTTATCTTTCCTGTGAGTTTTTTGAAGCAGACTTGACTTGTTTAAAACGACCTCAAAAGTAAGCAACTTTCTAAAATCAGCAAAGGATCGGGACCCAATTGGAACAGATTGAGTACAAGTTAAATTGCAAAAGCTGTGAAACAGTTCACATATAGAGCAGATTGCCAGAAACCTTATGATAAGTATCAAAGAGCACAAGAGTGCCTGCAAGTTGGGCTATCCAGAAAGATCGGCTCATTCAGAACATTACGAAGAAACAGGTCATAATTTTTATTTGATCCAACTGTCCTTGAAAAGCCAAAAAATCATCAGTCCCAATTAACAGGAAGCCTTAGAAATAAACAAGCATCCTAATAACATAAACAGACTAAGGGGTAGCGACAATTCCAAAGCCCGACTGCGCCACGGTACAAACTCCTCATAAGACTTAAGTACACATAATATTAGATTTAAACTTTAGCCTTGAAGATAGGCATTGCAATGTGTTCCGAAACGTTCGCATCAAAGCCCAGACAAACGTAATTTGTTTACTTAAACTGAACCCCTTCAAACCTATTTGTATTGTACCTTCAATTTCTAGTGGTACCTTCAATTTTATATTGGAAATGAAAAGCTTCCGGAAATCCGACGCCCCTATAGCGGCGACTAAAGTAATAAAGCGGTCTCATTTGAACCCCTTACAAACACTCAGCCCTTAAACACCTATGGCGCTCATGGTCCAAATTATCTCGTTATGGCGGGCGTGATTTCATAAACAGAGCCTTCAGCAACCGTGGCCTTAGTAAACACTTCCTTTTTGTAGCCGATAGGGGCGGAAAATATCTTCGATTGAACATAACAACTCTGATTTTTGTACGCCTTGGATAATTTTAGGGTATAAATCAAACTATTTCTAACGGAAAACTGTACTGTAAAGGATATGAAGAGGCAAGCATACAAATTTATTTATTTAAAATTTCGTCGTAAATTTGCGGGATTATTTAATAAAAAAAACAGAAAAACGTGTCATAGACACTCATTGACCATCTCCTTAAACATATGAAAGGAGATAGTCGACGAAATGTCTATATGACGTATATTTCAAAGTAATATTATCACTTTTCAACTCTATCTATTAATTATTTCCATATTATAATTTAAGAAAATCGTAGACTCTATTGACCTACGTATATATACTTATATATAATACATTAATACAATTACTAGGTACGACGACGTAGATTGTATAATATTATGAAAGAACTTAATTATATTGAAGTTTTTTTTATTGTTTTGTTCAATAGCATACTGCTATGTACATACCGGCAATTAACTTTGAAGAATTTTGTAGCTTTACTCGGTACCATTGACAATTTAAAAAATATATACATGCATTCATCCTTACATAAATGTATTGAATAGTTTTTTTGCGTATTAAAGCTTCAAGACCCTTAAAGCTTTTTTTTATCTTACATTACCTTTTTAAGCTTAAAATTTCGATTTAAATTCGACAGCTGATAAAGGTGAAGATTCTAAAAAAACGGGTTCAGAATCCGTTTATGTAAATTGTATTATATTATTGCACAAACGTATTTCAGAGAGAATAAGTAAAATACATACCCACTGAATAAAATTATCATCATCATCATCATCAACATACTATATATCCGCTCCCTATGTGGAGCATATGGATTCCACAAACTGCCTCCAAACCAAGCGATCGGCCCCCAGTCGTGAATTTTCTCAAGTCAGGTCCACGTCCCGCAGCTCTGCCGACGGATTTTCAGCAGTAAAAACAACCGACCAAAATGCCGACTCTTTAATTCCTGCATTGTGCCGATGCTCCTATATGGATGCGAATGCTGGCACCTCACAAAAGCTCAGAATGCTCGCTTGTTGAGTTTTGAGAAGTGTCTGAGAAGAATGCTAGGCATTAGGTGGTTTGAATTCATAACAAACGCTGAAATTAGGGAACGGACGCAGCAACCTCCAACAACTGGAGTCGTGAAGACGCGGCGTTGGACCTGGCTTCGGCATATACTCCGGATGCCTCGGGAGAGCCTGAACCCGAGCTGCCTCTTCTTTGCCTGCAGGATCCCGCCGTCCTGGCAGACCGTCGATGACCATCCTACGGATGTATTTGGCGGAGCTGATGGATGCGGGCCTGACGTGGGAGGAGGCGGGAGGAGGGATCTAGTGATGTCCACATGCTCCACATAGGAGCGAACGTGGCGAAAGAAGAAGAAGAAGAAGAAAAATAGCTGTCGATTGTTTGTCTTTATAATGAAAAACGGTTAATATTTTTTTACTGTATTCTTTTAAATTTCATATTTGCAAACAGACGCGTTTTTTTTTTATTCTTTCGTTATTTTATTTATATATGTAGGAGTCGGTTTACAGATGTAGTACAAACACTTCTCTCAAATGTAAAATAATTATGAATCTATAATAGATTTATTTCTGTCCATATACGCTTCAAAAACATTAACTTTAACTTTTTAACCACCTCATAGACCAGGTGGCTCAAAAAAATAAGGTAACGTGGGTTAAAAAAGAAGGTAACAAGTCTAGACTTGAAAAAAAATTGTTTATTTTTGTATTTACTTGTCTTTGTGGATTCGAACCCGGAACCTTCGTGGTGTGAGTCTGTCTTATTCTTACGCTACGAGGGCTGCCAATTTACTTTTATTGTTTCATTAAATCCCTTGGTTAGTGACCACTTTTTTCAATATTTTGAAATAAACTAAGCCAGCCCTGTTATTTGTAAGAATAACAAGAGGATGTAAACAAATTTTCAGGTAAGCTGATAGAAGAATATTATTAGCACATGGCACAGGGTCGGCTCGGGAAGTGGCGCCGTTTGCGAAATGACCCATAATGATTCTCGGGAAAATTTCTTACACCCATAAATAGGGGCCGCCAACATTGCCTTACAAAACGTCTGTTTTTGCTCTAACTCGTTTTACGATTCTGTTTTTTCAAACTGTTTACCCATTTCAATACCATTATAAAACAAACAGTTTTATCAAAAATAGTTTCATATTATGTTTGCTTCATATTTATAGTTTCTCTTATCATCAAAAAACTCCCTTGTGGTTTTATAGATAGATTTTAATCCGTAATTCAGTTTAAAAGTTGTATAATAAACTGCACTTACTTTGAAAAAAAAATGGAAATCACAAAAACGAGATTTGGAGTTCGGTACTGTTTTACTGAAACTGATTTTTTAAATTTAATATCTCGATATAGGGAAGAAATAGAACCACGTTACTTGCATAGAAATGTGACGGTTGGTGTAAGCTGCATTTTTGTTAAGTAGGATTATGTAGTGTATTCATACTCCGATATATTTAAATAAGATCTTTTATATTTATATAAGTTTTCGCTTTAGTCATGCGGTCTTACGTATGCAATATTTTTCTCAAGTAACTTATTCATAATTTTATTTAAATCGTAAATCTCATAAGCCTTATTAACGAAAATAGTGTGTGCACGCCAGTTACATTGTAAGAGTAATATGACTGACTGGGTAACAAACGCAACCTAAGTGGTTGCCTAATTCGTAATCTGAGATAAATTCCTCGATAACACCCCCCCGTAGGCGTAGGGGTGAATTCCTATTTTTAAATATTTGTATAATCAGATAAAACCATTATTTTTATAAATAGTACCTATTAAAATAAATCACCATATTTTATTATTTATTAGTGCATTTGATAAAAATAGACAAGTTTGTGTGCCGAATTCATCCAGTCATAATAGTTTCATAAACAACATTTTGAGTGTGTCCAAATACTTGTAGACAAAAACTCGATTTCACCCAATTTTTTTAGCAATTATCTCAATGGATGACAGAGTGTTCACATGTGAAGCGTCGCGACATTTCACCGTATATATACAAGTTCTGATAATTGGCAGATATGGATATCAAATACTAGGTGAAATGGGTAATGTTGTAATACATTAAGTGGCTTCTTAACCCAGCCAATGACAGGTCATAAGCCCTTTAAACGCCTAGATATCCATATTCCCTTCCAAACTTCTCGTCTCTGTTGAGATGTTAAATTGTAATAGTTTTAAATCACTTACGCAACTATACTCGAATATATAGAAGTGGTTGTATGATTGTACTAAGTACACTTTCTTTTAACTGCTAGATAAATCATAGATAAACCTTAAAATACAACACAGTAAATTAATATTGCCGTAAAAATTGTATATTATCTTGATTATTATTATTATTTTTTTTTTTTTTTTTTCCACCTCAACAGGCCAGGAGGCCCAATTATAGAAGGGTACAACATCACAAACACCCAGGCTTGAAAAAAATCACTTTCGATTTTTGTGTTCTCACCGGGAATCGAACCCGGAACCTCCGTATCGCGAGTCCAGCGTCATAGCCAATACGCTACGGAGGCCGCCGAATTATTATTGATCAAATAAATATATAAAATTCGAGAAATTATGTACATTAGTGTGACTGGGCGTATTACCAAATATGTGAGTTGTGTGTTGTATTTCCTTTTTACGATAAGAAAATTTAGGTCAAATGTTTTGTAAATATTTTGTAAAGCTTCCAAAAGCAACGATTTATAATAATATTATGGAAAACGTCAATGTAGAATAAAGCGTCTATCATTATTCTGTGCACTCAAAAGCTTTTACAATAAGATTTGCGTTATTCAATACAATAACCGATTTACATGAAACTTCTCAAAGTCTATCCAGACACATTTGAATACCAAAGGACTTTATTTTCAAAGTGAAAAGTTTATTAAATTCTCGGATACGGAGGCAATGAAACTTTATAACGACATATTCCTCTAAATGGTGACAATAACAGTTAAATATTGTTACTTCCTCGTTATAAGAGCTGTGACCTTATTACTTTTACAATTGAATCATAACTTACTAGCTTTTACATCAAATTAAATGTATGTAGATATCTAGTTAGTACTCGTATACAGTAGGAAAAATCAATTAGGAAATAATATTTTTATTTTTTTCTTTGTGGTTACATAATATATTTGGTTAACAAAAAAAAGCCCTATATTATTAAACTTTGTGATAAAAGTAAAGCGACCTTATATTTATACCGGCAAACATTATAAAAATATGTTTTGCGTGTTTTCAAATGTAGTCATATTTGATTAGCGTTTTTTCTTATACAATAAACCGCCTGCATTCAAAATTTATTTTACGATGGATGCTTAGAAACTTTTTTATCATACTCACATTTAAAGCTGCTCATAACGTTACATTTTTGTGATTACTTAGATAGTTTTCTTATTTTTTAATAAATAGGTACTATATAACTGTGGTAAACTGTACCATTTTCTGTCCAGTATAAAGCATGCTTAAGAAAAAAAAACACCTGTTTGAAACATAATATCTTATTATCGAATTATTCTGTCATATTTTTTTATTATCAATGAAATCTGTACCATTTTATAGTATTTGCACACATTTCAATTTAGTTTAACCAAAGCGTGCTTGGAAATAGGAATCAAGTCATGGCGAGGTGGGAATTCTTGTTGGGACGCAAAGACTTCCACCGAATGAAGTTTCTATCATTTAACTATTTTAGTAATACAATAAAATACAAATATTAATGTTATTTTTCTACTTTGTTTCGTCAAAGGGGGTAGTTCGCTTAATTTATTCAAAAAAATTGTAAACGCAAACAAAAACAATCGATTCATTATTTTTTTACGTGCGTGGTTGGTAGTGATTAGAAATATATTTTCTAGATACCAGTATTTATAGCCAAACCGTTAATAAGAATGACCTCGTACAATTTTCTATACTAAAACCAAACCGGTTATTTGGTAACACGCCTGGCACGTTTTGTTGGATTTGACAATTATTTTGAGTGGTTAGAATGGGCGAGCCAACAAATGTCTCAAATTATAGAAAATCTCAATCTAACAAATGTTTCAGAGTGTTTCAGAATGTTTCAGAGTTGGTTTAATCTCACTAAATCCACTCATAAATCACTACCGTGGATAAATTTTATACAGATCAAAACAATTTATTCTGCTCAATGTATTTTGCGCACGTAACGATATGGCAGATTATAAATATTTTCAGAAGCATTTTAATTTTTTTTAATTTACTTTATCTATCATGTGGTGTAATAGTTAGCGCTTTGGGATATCATACATGAGGTCGCAAGTTTGATTACCGAAGAAATATTTATTTAAATGTAAGCTATAATATTTTATATGTGATAATGTGATACCTTGGACTTGTACTGAAGCGTATGACTAATCATCTTGCCTTCGTGCAATTAAATATCAAGATTCACCGCACTTAGTGTACCAATGTATTGCCTTTATCATTACTGAGTGCGAATAAGGGAAAGCAGTTGTAATAAGTTAATTGCTAATCTTTATTGAGATATGGGTTTACTAAAAAATTAATAACGTCCGCCTCGTAGCACAGTGGTAGCACATTTGGCTACCGTGCATGAGGTCGCTAATTTGATTCCCGTAGGGGGTAAACATGAAATATTTATTTACATATTCAAATTTCGTGTGTGATATCTTGGACTGGGTGCGGATAAGGGGAATTAGTAGTAGTAGTAGAAATAGCGTACATTACCTTCGGCAGGACACGGGCATAATTGTTAAAAATTCTCAAAATAAGGTAAGTAAGTATACCAATGTATTTTTAAAACATCCTTTTATCTGAATATATTATAAAAATATAAGACTAGTGATTTTTACTATCTCAGCAAATTAAGTTCTTAAAAATATAGCAAATTAAGTCTGTTGAAATTTCTAATAAAAATTTACAAAATGTGCAATTGTGCCTTGGTCCTGCCGAAGGTGCGAGTTGTTTAGGAAAGTAGTAATAGTAGTAGAAGAAATAACGTACATTTGAGGTAGTTTTCCATTGAGATAATTATTGATCTTTCGTCTTTCCACTCTTCAGTCATTCTATCACCCAGACCTAGACCAATTTATCACGTTAAATAATTTCGGATTTTAACACGCACGTGTGTAATAAATATATTTAACGATAAATTAAAAAAACAATTAACAGCGCTGGTATGACGTTGTTGTTTTCTATTCTATTTATATTATGTATGCTACATATTCATAATTCAGAATATCTCGTTTCCAATCACAACCCTGCCTTAAGAATTCACCCCAATATAGTATGAGTTCTATATTCGTGTGGCACGACCATTGCTTAGTAAATATTATTTTTATATTTTGTACCTGCAGTGGCAACGGCACAATTCAATAAAACTGATTTTATATTTTGAAAAGAAACAGTTTGGATCTTTCGTCGTGATTAACAAATTCTCGACGGAAACAGAAGTACGAGATGTGGATTTGAGTTGGGATTACACAAAATAACTGCTGGATAATCGCTTGCCTTGAAAGATGTTTGTGAACTACATTGAAAGTGAATAACAAGTCAGCGAACAATGAAACAAATTTAAACAAATATTCTTTAAGCGTATTTAGTAAGCTTTCCATCTGGTAAAATTAGTTTTCTGCAGTGAAAACGACGCCGACGTAGTAACAATTATTATTGTGCCACTGTTTTGGATTAAATTTACGAAAATAAATATTTTCGCTTTTACGGCGTAAAATGTATCATGTTATTAACGGGCTTGTAAACCAAAATTTTCTGTGAATACAGAAAAATAAAACATAGAATTTCAAAACCATCAGTGCAATCCGTTTGTAAAACAAATAATTAATAAGCGAGATACAATCATTTATAGTTTTTATTCCCCACATGATCGGTGACGTCACCGACGCCTATCTTACAAAATCTTTACATAAATCAAAATTAAAATGATTGTATCACTATTATCAGAATATTGCCGACGCCGACGTACTTGTGATTTTTTGTTTGATTTTTCTGCATTCAAAGAAAATTTTAGTTCACAATATCATTACATTATTAATGACATTATTGTTCTGATATAAGGCATAAATATTTGATAATATTTCTTAACGATTTTTTTTTAAACTATTTAAATGAAAACACTTTGTTTTTGACAACTTTTTTATTTTATTAAACTCCAGACTGGTTTCGAAACAACACGTGTCTCTTTGTCAAGGGTACAAGAATGAATGAAATTGGATAATGAAGTAAGTTGTGTCAGTGCATATGTTCAATGGTCAGGTCTATTGTTTGTCTAAGGTTGAGAGATGAATGGATGGGTGGGTAATTTATGACTTCCATATTCTAATATGTATTTTCCAACGACTGTGATGCCACATATATTGGAAAAATAAAGAGAAACATTAATATTCGATTAAAAGAACATTTGCGTTGTTTATCTAATAATAATTTTTCAGAATTAGCGAACCATTTAATAGAAAATAATTTCAATAAAGATACCGGGCTAAAAGTGTTACATGTAGAACATAAACTATTAAAATTAGACAATTTAGAAATTTTTGAAATAAAAAAGTCTTTAAATAATAATCGCAACTTAATAAATAATCAAATAAATAATATTTCCTACAGCCCCCTTCTTAACTTAAAGATATCTAATCCATAAAAATAAAAAAAAGTCATAAATTACCCACCCATCCATTCATCTCGCAACCTTAGACAAACAATAGACCTGACCATTGAATATATGCACTGACACAACTTACTTCATTATCCAATTTCATTCATTCTTGTACCCTTGACAAGAGACGCGTGTTGTTTCGAAACCGGTCGGGAGTTTTAATAATAAAATTAAAAAAGTAGTTAAAAACAAAGTGTTTTTCATTTAAATAGTTTATAATGAATAACTACAAAATGAGTGCTTCCAACATAAATTTCAGATGTTTTTTTTACTTGTGCCACTGCTGCCACTCATGTGCCATACGGAAAAATGTATTTTGTTTTATCCCCTTCCAATATAAAAATGCCAGAAAGTACCGTTTCGAAATTACGATGCGTGCTTAAATACGTAAAGCGGGCACCGTATCTTGATAGAAATATACTGAAATTTATACGGTAATTGATATTTATGAGGCCTTTTTATAAAATTTAAAGGCTGTCGTTGTTTTGGGGAAATTTTCAGTTTCCTTAGGTGTTCGATGAAATCTTTTAATTACGAACAGTAAGTTTTTATTGCACAAGACGTTAACTACTTCAATATTTGAACTACGCTTTATGGTTATTGGCCCCAATATTTTTAAGCGGGAAACTGAAAATAAGGTTCTAGGATATTGGTTTTATAGTAATTCGGTATTATCGGTATTATCAAGTACACAATATGTATTGTGCTAGTAATATAAATTAGTTTTAACGTCTCATTTATAAGTTTAAACGAATAAAGATAACTCGTTCCATTGCTTAGAAATATTTTTCGGTTTAACATTGTTGAAAATTACCCTCTTCAGTTTACATTAACCCAAGCTAGGCTAATATAAGAAGTTTATCCTACATGATTGCATTAAAAGGATTACAATTCAATTTAATTCAAAATGATCGAGGCATTTCCTTATAACTCAAAGTAAATCAGTAATTAGTATATTTAATAGGTTATCTATTTTAGAGCTATTTTCAAAGAATCAGAACTGAGCTCAAATTAAAAATGATAGTGTTAGAGTGAGATTTTAGCAAATAGATTTAAATTGACATTCTACGAATCTGACCACAACCTTATTCGCTTTGAGAAATTAAAACGTTAAATTATTAATATACAACTTATTAAAGTTAAATAAAAAATACTTGATACACTTCCACTTTTATTTATTTTGACCAGTTAGCGCTTTCACCTGTAACGGGCATCTTCAGACTGGTAACATGTTGTACAAGACAAAAGTATAAATAGCAGTTTTTACAAAATAAATTTAGGGATACTAAACACATGAGTTGGAAAAGACAATATGAGAGAAAGAAGAGGCGAAAATACAAAAACATGTGCTAAATGGCAGTAATGTAACAAAGTAGGTAATGGGGAACTGGAGGGATAAGTATATTATATATATATTATATATATATTATTATTATATATTTTATAAGTATTTTTTATTTAACTTTAATTAGTTATATATTAATAATTTAATCATGGAATTCTACCAAGTAATGTTAATTTAAAATATAAATCAAATTAAAACTACAAACTTCAGTTTTGTTTCCGCTACAGTGAAAATTTTATGGAAAATCTACACATATTGAACAGTTATTTGTTCGCTGTTAGCTATACATAACCTCCAAATGACCGAATTTCAAAAGTGTGGTTTTTCCAATCATTCACATCCCCCATTTCGTAGAATCACAAATAATTTGTTTTAATCAAATAACGGCCTTAGTCGTGCTGGAAGTTTTAATGGTCCTGAGGCCTGACAAGGGTATTGTCATGCTGTCAAACCAAAATTAACATTATTCATTACAAACTAAATAACTCAAGTTATCCCAAATTGTTCACATGGAATGGTGAAGTAGGTATCTATGTACTTGAGAATCCTAAATAACTTTTTTAGGCATTATTTGTAAACAACGAAGGTATTAATTATTTCAAACTATGGGTAATTTCATTGGTACGCAAAATAATTGAACTTAATAGTACATTATGTGCGTTGCCTGATAAATGAAGGGAATTGTTCGATTTTGCAGTTTATTTACACATATCCGTGACGTGATGGTACGTACCGTACCGTGTTGCCTTTTTCCGTTTTCCACATACCCCAGTCTCTCATTTCGCCCTTGCTCGAATGAAATCCGATGTTTTGACGTGATAACGTCTAATAAATCGATTAACGCCGGCTGCAAGCACGAAAAAGCGTGACTCATTGTCACGTTCCGCTTGAGCCGAGTGTGCAAGCGAGAGCGCGGAACAAGCGATAGAGAGGCACGATCGGCCTAAGCGTTCGGTTTGTGACGCACCTTTTCTCTCTTCCACTCTATCGGCCGATGCGTCCGAGTAGAAGGGAGATAGCAGCAGCACACACAAGCTTTCATTGTGTACCAAGTAAATAAATTGTTAATAGCACATTGTTACTTGTAATCAATTTGTATAATTTAAGTAAACAAATATTTGAATTAACGAAAATAATTTTAAAATTAATTAAAAATTTAGCGGAACATTATTTAATTCATATGAAAAATTCTACATATCGGCGTCTTCAACTGGCAGGGTAATTAATAAGAATTCAAAATTTAATACAAACGTGTACGATACTGTGATATTTAATGTCTTACGAATTTTCAACAATTTGTTTATTTTTAAACAAGAACAGAAAGTAATTTAAAAAATCTTTTTACTTTCCAAGTGTAAAAGGATCGCAGGATTTTCAATTAACTTTACGAAATACGAAAATAATCTAAAACAGCGAGTTTTCATCTTAACGGAACCTTTTTGGTAAAGAAAGTTTTCCCAAACTCCCCTTCTGATTGATTTTATCGCCCTGGTGATGAGGTCGATAGGGGTAATAGAGGAAGAGATAGAAAGGTACATTTTCTGAGTGGTGTTTTTTGCAAAATCAATATTCTGACATGGATATGGATAAGAACATAAAACACACATTTAAAAAACATTTGTTTGGGTCTTTTTATCTCTGTGAAATATATTTTCTAAATATACTACCTTTTATGGGACTTTTTAGAAAGTCTTTCAAGATTTGTGTAAATTGATATAAATAGGTACCTGTATTAATCCATATTTCAATGGGGTAGAATTTTCTCGTGATCATCATTACCTTCATTCTATTTTCGCTCCCTATGTGGAACACATGGTTTCCTCAAACCGTCTTCAAGCTAAGCAATTATTTTTATTTTGTATAAAAATAAACAGTATTTATTGTTTATCTTTTCTTCTTTTCGCGATAAATAGTACATACGGCACTGCATTGGGACACCAAGTGAATTGCATCTTAATATTATACAATGATCGAAATGAATTAGGTACTACGGTAACGAAATTGTATTGTGAATTTTGAAATTTCAGATGTCTCAGAACTGTTCACTGTTATATTTCTGCAGCTACCAGGGCACCGAAAGACGTTAGGAGGTCGCAGGCTGCTCCACTTATACAGCCAGTTGCATGGCGTCCCCTGAGAACATTAGCAATTCAAATGTCATCCGTTCAGTTTGCTGTCGCTCGGGACTAGGGATGTCACGAAACTATGTAACCGTAACCAAAAATGTCGAATATCCGAAATAAAAAATATGTAATATATATCCAACCGCATCCATTTAACTCGTGTATATCCGATACATATTTTCATTTTTATGGTATTGCATATTTCAAATTTTCTACTGTATTTCTGCAGCTACCAGGGTATCATAAGACGTCAGGAGGTCGTAGGATACTCTACTTATACAGAATCCCTTGAAAACATTAGCAATTCAAATGTGTCGCTCGGGACTAGGGATGTGACGGATCTATGTAACCGTAACCGAAATTGTCAGATATCCGAAATAAAATATATTCAACAAAGTTATATCCATTATATACTTTTGACGAATATTTTCTAATCGTTATGTATAATTTGGTATTCTCCAATATTAAATACTTAATTCTAGGGCCATAAATTTCTGATTTTCTTTTGATCATATTGGATTTCGGAAACCACATAGATGAAACAGAATTAATAAAATAATGGAAATTCGTATTTACCATGATACTGCATAATTGATTTAATAGAACGCCAACGCTCCTAGAGTTAATGTGTAACTATCAAAAATCCTAAATTATTTTATTATAATGAACTACGCCTACATGACATAGACTTGACTTGAGAAAGCGAACAGGAACCAGTGGCCTATAAGTTAGCTTGGAGGCAGTGTGTCAATATCCATTATATCGTAACCAAAATCGAAGCCACTTTTTTCATATCCGAAATCCGTTTCCGTTACATCCCTACCCGAGACACGTCTCAAGGGAGTGGGTTATCATTCATCTCTAGTCAGCTGATGAAATATGCCACCACCAAGACAGGGGGACGTGCAGTTGATGCAACATTTTTGCTACTAAAAATAATTCAGATGTTTGTTCGCAAAGAATTACAGCAAAAGTTTTTAAATAAAGTAGAGAGAAGTTTTTATTTCTGATAACTTTTCTGTTTAGGGTTGTACATTTTTTTATGTGTCGTTTGGAACAAATCTAGTTTTAATACATTATAAAATTTTACTCGACTGAATATTATGCAATATGTAATGATAAACTCTAATATGAATGAGCATTGATCAATTGCATTTAGGAAATAAATTATCAAATACACTGCAGTAAGTGCATTAATGCAGTCCCTTATGCATCATTAGGAACGGATAAGGAAAAGTTGTATTGGTAAACCCCTCACGAGCGAGGGGAGGTCAATTAATTCGCGGAATGGAGGAGAAGGGGAGTCTAATTAATATGGCTGCATTTTTCCTTTTACACAATGTTATTTTCCGACAAGTTTACATTTTTCCGCTTCTTAGCACAGTGGTAGTCACAAGGTCGCGGGTTCTATTCCTGTAGGGGGTCAACATGAAATATTTATTTACATGTAATTTTCATGTTAATATTTCATGTGTATCTGGTAATGAAGCTTACGACTGATCATCCTACCTTCATGTAATAAAATGATCAAGACTCATTGCACTTGGTGCACCGATGCAGCGCCCTATGCACCATTGGGTGCGGATAAGGGAAAGCATTAAGTATTATATATATTTCAAATCATTTCATAAAAGAAACATTTAAGTTCTTAGGATACACTCAAATATTTTAATTTTGGTACAGCTTTCAAATAGTCGGAAATAACTGTGCCAGAAAACAGGAAACAAGTTGTGGTGGAGCGGCATTTGAACCTAAAGATTCCGATCCGGAATCCGCGAATCTACCGCTAGACCATAACCTGCTTCAAAATAGGCTGGAATTGGCGACTTTCTTCTCATCACCACTGGTTTGGCCATTATTGATACTCTCTGGTGATGGGTAGTTGGGTAGCGAATTCCTTCCGAAATTTATTCCCTACCTTTATCTATTCCATTCCGATTTGTCACCTGTTTTCCAACTCCAATTCAGTCTCGAATATTCGCTTAGCGCAGCAACATTACCTCGATCTCGTCATCTTCCGTTCTCCCGTTAAATCCAAGACCTGTTCTTCCCTCGTTCATTTCCATCAAAATCCCTTCATCATACTCACTCCATCTCCAAGCTTCCAGAAACCAATTCCCGAAACCCCCCTCGGTGAAAGTGAGTAAAAGAGTGCTGTGCCCTTTCGGTTTGTGTCCGGCCGCACCAGTTTGACGTGGTGTTTCCAGAGTATTCCGGGATACTTCGCCTTTCCTGGTGGTCCTTCATCGTCATTTCCCGCCCTTGTTGAGTCCAGCTCTGGTAAGTCCTTCTTCCATTTTCCGATCCTCGTTTGAACGAAGTTACCAGAGAGTTCTCATCGTGGCGAATCCAACCACTAATACATTTCTTTCTCAAAAAGAAAAATTGTACACATTCAACACATTGACAAGTCATTAACTCAAGGTAAATTAAAACTGATATTTTTTGACGTATATCTTTGACAAATATTTTTTTAGCTTAAACCAAATAAATACAAAATTCGTATTTTCATCGTTTTGTTGTTTAGAAAACAAAACACTCAAAAATAATGAGGTGCAAAATAATAAATAGTGTTATTTTATTAAATCGGGATACATTTCCCTACTGAATATTTAGAATTTTCGGAGGATGAAAAATTTGAATTATTATTTCATTAAATATGATAAACATGACGTATTATTTTTAATACTCGTTCTTCCTTTTCTGAGCAAAAAATAACAAACAGTTGAAAATGAAAATGTATATTGTTCATACATTACTCGATTTCCAGATCCCAGTAGAATTTAGTTAAAAAGAGTAAGTGAAAAGAGGCATCATTCTTCCTTATGTTATAAATTCGCTGTCATTTGATGACGGAAGCTGTCAGTGGGGTAATATTTTCCATAGAATCTCTTCAAATAATAACGGAGAAGTTTCCATTCATCGAATTATACTGTATATTTCCATGCGTTACGTTTGTATTGGTTAACCAAGGGTTCGGTAAACATCGGGTTTTGTCGACATCCGAAACCACAGCCCTAAATCTTTCAAATCAATAAGCAGTTTGCTAGTAAATTTATTTATAATCACTCCAAAAAGCAAGAAAACCCAAGAATATCATCTACACTTCAATCAATTTGAGTTGATTAAAAAAAAATTAGTTATTTATAAGTTGTGGTCAACTGGTTAGAATCGATTCTAGACTTCTGATTCTTAGCTCAAACCCTTTTAATAACAAAAACACATTGTTTCATACTTTCTGACATAGTTTTCCAACTTATTAAAATAAATATTCCCAGAAATTTAAATATTTAGGTAGATATATCGTATAGGTGCGGATAATGGAAAACAGCAGTAGAAGTAGCAGTAGGTATATCGTAAAACCGCTGATTTCGCATTTATGAAAAATTGTAATAAACCATAATATTTTTTATTATTGTTACTGTTTTACAAGTTGTGGTGACATGTTCACTTTTAAGTTTATTAAATAAATATGTAAATGATTAAGTTTTATCTTTACTTAAAAATGGAGAAGCATTTTTACCTGTTTTTATCAAATAAATATCTTAGTTACCCCCACCGCCAACGCCGCCATGCACCACGGCAAAATAATTACGAACGAACGCTGAAA
Source organism: Micrasema minimum (assembly GCA_022494985.1). Classification (NCBI taxonomy): domain Eukaryota; kingdom Metazoa; phylum Arthropoda; class Insecta; order Trichoptera; family Brachycentridae; genus Micrasema; species Micrasema minimum. Next base: position 6,727 of record JAGVSP010000231.1, on the reverse strand, counting down.
TAAAGTTGACTGAAAACAGTCCAATTATTGTTATTGTTATATTTCTTATTTTCAGTAGTTGGTAGTCAGTATGAAATTGCATCGAACACAGCCAAATAATTTTAAAAGTCACTTTTTTTCAAATCTCATTATATTTTCTGTCACTGCATAATTCAGTATATTCGCACCATTTCATAGTATTAAAATATTTCATGAAGCGACGCGACGTATAGTGGAAAGTCTAGTGATCATGGCAAGTCATAAAACTATGCAGCTTTGTAGCGAAAACTGTTCTTGGCATAATTTTGAGATGGTTTTAAATGTTTACAGAAATATTTCACTCTTCAGTGAATTTTTTACTTTCTTGGTACGTGTATTTTTTTATTTATGTAGCTTATATTTATTTGAGTAAACAAAATCGACCTACATTCATAATACAATCAAAACTCTAAATATATTTTGTGCTTGCTATCAGGAAATTCAAAAGGAAATTTATGATGAAATATCCATCAAAGCAGAATCATATTATGATAAAGCAAACAAAAGATAAGAAATATTAATGGTAAACATCTTTTCATTTTAAATTATAATAATTATTGTAAACATCGGGATTTTATTTGTAAATAAACAGCACATTTTTCTTGTTCGTGCTGTGATTTGCAATCTAATTTTTTCTCAATAAATTAATTTCTCCGAATCAACAACAAAAGAGCTGACGCACTTGACGAAAAAAATCAATACCCCCAAAATGCTCCACTCTCGTAAAAGTTCAACCATTTTAATTGAATCCCCTATCCGAAATAATTCAGAACGGGATAAAGAATCTCACAATCAGTAGAAAGGAGAACGCCTTACAGAATAACATTCAGTCACTTGGGAATAGAACAGAGGCTGATAGTCTTCCAATATTCATCTCACGCGTGAAATGTTTATGGGCGAGTGTGTTCGGAAGGGGTGATTTTGATTAATTTGTATGCAATAGGCTTACTTATGTTCTCCTGTCACGTTCGCGGGGCTAAATTATCAGCCGCCGCAGTAAAAAGGGTAGGACGACTGTCGCTATATATTGTGGTCCGCGTCACTGCTCCGGCCTTTTTTAAGGCTTTTACGGCGTCTGTAGAAAAGGCTCGTAAAACACGGAAGGCCTCCATAAAACCTACCCGGAATGGTGTAATATGAATGAGTGTCACAAGTACTGTCCTCGTTTACTGAATTCAGATTTCTTTTTCTGTGTGTCTGACTTTCAACCCCAATATATATTTTATTAAACTCCAGCAGACTTGAATGATTTGTCCCTTTGACCTTGACAGTAGGTAGGGTTACACGTGTTTCTTAATATCTTCCTTCAAAAAGAACCGGAAGATTTATGAACGAGTATTTTTATCTTTATGTAAATATGAGTAATTTTTTTAATGTACTATCTAATATCGTCTATCCTATAACTGCTCTCTCCCATTACGTTTTATATAATATTCTTAAAATAGATTGTTAACTTTATCGGAAGTTTTTCATTAATATTCCTGTCGGAAGTCGTAGAAACAATTAAATTCAAACAATAAGAATCAATATCAACAATCTCGAATATCAATTATCATGTTGTTATATAAGTATTCATATAGATGCAGCACGTTTTCTTACTTACAATATATTCCATTATATTCCAAATTATAAGAGAAATGTTAGTTTTATTATCTTTAGAGAAATTATTTACTTTTCCTTATTAGATTGAAGACAAGTAAAATACGATTTTAACCTTTTAGATAGTCCCAGTTTTTCGTACTTCAAGTAAAATATATCGAATGTTAAACCGAACTTCATAAAACAAAAATAAAATCTCAAATTATCATACCAAAAGGGGAATACATGAAACAAAGACAATTTAACGTTGATCATTGTGGAATTTTCAGACCTTTTTGCTGTTGATTTTTATAAATTACATTTTATGAATGTACCAAGGCCGTTTGAAATTAATATAAAGTGCAGGAAAAAAAACTTAATTTAAAATTTGGTACCTACCTACCCCGAGGTGATATTGACCTACCCCGAGTTTGAATATCAGATAAAAGACCTCCCACTCACTCAAAATATTCTTTTTTGGAAATTTATAAAAAAAAAACAATTAAAACACTTTCAGTCTAATCTATCAATGAAATACCAAAAAACAGTCCCAACTATTAAAAACCAAAATTTCATAACAAAACATTCTATCGAAATACCAAAATTAATATTAAAATTCCAAAATTTCATACAAAACATTTCGAAAAATAGTTTCTAGTAAGGGAATCACGTATTTTACTGAATTGCCCAATAAACGAAAAATTATTAATGTCTTTAAGAAATTTAAATTTTAAACTAAAAAAACACATTTTATTTCAAACAACTATAATCACTATTTTTAGCCTACTCAGTTGTTTATTTTGCATATCTAGTACGTAGATAAGTTTTTTTATTTACCTTACTATGATTACTACTTATATTTTACCTTGCTGTACTACTTATATATTTACTACTTACTATTATTACTTATACTACCTAACTGTCGCAAACGCTTTCGTAAATCAAGCCATCACGGTCGTTAGTTCCAAGTTTTTGTTTTGCACTGCAAAAAGCCTGATTATAAGGCCTGTCTGCTCACCATCCAGATAAAACGAGTTGATTGATGTGTCGCTCCCGCCAAAAGAAAATATAAACACAAAATGGTGACCGTTGCGCCCCTGGCGGCCGGACAGAAAACTAAATATGACAGAACGAGACGTCACACGGTTTCCCCGCACTTTTGTGGCCTGCCAACTTTCTATGGCCTATTTGTGGGGCCTAGTATCAAAACATCCAAAGCGCCACTTTTCGAGGTTTTGAGTTAGATATACCGTTGGATTCGTCTGATTGTGGCGCGTCGAATGGTTATAAAATACCTTATAAAATCAGCCTAACTGCCTTTGAAAAAACTAAGTTTGTATTCTCCTCAATAGGACCATTGTTTTTTTGCTCTTCTTATTAAATTAGCCAAGTTGTTGATAGGTTGTTTTGATAGGACCCTCATTTATTCTCCTTCCGCCTATGGGGTCCGTATGTCCGACATATTACAGCTTATGAGCTTTTATAGTGATATATTTAAAAATATAAATAGATTTGGGATCTCTGAGGGTGAAAAACACCTTTAAAATGTTCGGATCCTTTACAAAACACGTTATTTCCTTTTCCTCCCATTTTTACCTTACGACATTTCGTGAAATAAAATTCGTTTCTTATATGGTAGGTACACAAATAAGAAATCAAAAATGAATCCGTATTGTAACTTCCCACATATCACGTATCGTTATTTACGAAACGTGGAAAAGAGAAAAAGTAATTCAATTCAACAAAAAAAATTAAAAACGAGCATATTTTCGCAACATTGTTACTTGTGTTGATAAAAAATATCCTGTTGGATTAAACTTATTTTAGAGTGACTTCAACACAATATTATTATCCTGTTTATGTTGTCTAAAGATACCCAATAAAAGTAAACAAATCGCAAAAAGTCATGGTAAAACCGAGTTAGAAATACGTTTTTTGACATATGGGACGACTGTTTTGCAAAAAAGAAATTGAATTTAAAAAATGGTAATTTTTACAAAAAAATATCCAATAATAACTTCAAATTCGGTTTTACTTAAAATGACACTTACTGACTTCTTGTGCTACTACTACTATTTTCCCTTTTTGCACGCAATGGTGCATAGGGCACTACACAACATAAACCAAGTGCAGTGTATCTAACATGAAGATAAGATGATCAGTCTTACGCTTTAGAACCAGTCCAAGGTAATCACATGAAATATCAATATGAAAATCTCATATAAATAAACATTTCATGTTGATCAGGGGAATCGGGCATACGGGAATCGAGCCCGCTTTTGCTACACCGACAAAATACCTATGCTAATTTACGCTATATTTATTCACGATTACCTACTGAGTTTGCCCTCACTTAGATTCTATATGTATGTAGGCATTAGGCCAATCTTCGTTCGTTAATTTAACCCTTAAAGTAATGTGTTTGAAATGATCCACGGTATCCGGTGATGTTAGCCCGGGTTACCAATACTAAATGTTGATTCATGACTTTTACAATTGTATTTAACATATCACTTTTTATCAGTGTGTAGTTAGTATATCTCGAACATAATGACTCATTTTAATTTTTTTAAAAGCTGAAAAACGCTTAAAAAAATCATAAAGTCGCCTGCCTACTGCAAAATACACGAAGTTCGTACGAAATTTCTGAAACATGCAGGTAAAAAATATTGTTTAAGTAATTACCCACAATTCGTATATGTGTCGATTTTTTTTTTCTGATGCAAAACGGTTTTATTGAAGATTTAAAAAAATGCCAGTGAAATATTTTGATTATTTATGGAGATATTAACTATTTAAATTTAAAAAACTTACGTCGGTTTCGAAACAACACGTGTCTCTTTATCAAGGGTACAAGAATTTTGAAGATGTGAGATTTTGCAGCGCGGGTTACATCACCGAGGGGCGAGGGTTAAAGAAAAACAACTCATTACATGCATTTTTATTCGAGTTTATCTTATATTTTATTTGGTAACTACTTACGAAGCCTCACAAATACAAAAAAAAAGTAGAATAATAAAGAAATATGTGAGCCTTATATACTGACGGTGTAATGAGACAATATTTTTTGCTCATGTCACATTATAATAATGAATAATAGAAAGGTCAGAATAAGGTCATAATGTTAGAGAGATTTTATTTTCCTTTTAGCTTACAAAAGCGCCTAACAAACATTAATTTAATGAGACGTGTAGAATAAATGTTGCATCAACCAATTTGAATTTTAAAAATAGACGTTATTTAAAGGTAGGTACTGTGGCGGGAAACAATGACGTCACGCGCGCGAAGATGACGACGGAAGACGAACGCGTACGAACGCGTACGAACTACGATGAGAATCCTTTCGGCCCCCTTCGTGATCGCACGCGTATCTAAGGAATATAATTTCCGCCAACTTTCGAGAATATAAAATCATTTTTATTTAACCATTTTCACCATTCTTTTTCATCCATTTTGCAGTTAGTCAAGTTTTAGCATCAATAGTTAGTTTTTGTGAATAAACGACCATTGTAAAAAACGTAAGTACCTGTTTTACTCTCTCTCTCTGTGCACCCACATAAATCTGGTATACTCACGAAATGTACTGCTAAATTGGCCACCAACTAGGTGACTAAAGTACTACATCAATTTTTGGTCAGTGAGCATAGCGAAACAGGCTCGGGTCAGTAAATAAATGCGGTAGGCGGCCCCTGAAACGTAATGGCTAAGATGCTAAACTCACACTAAGGAGGTTCCAAGTTCGAAACCCGGTGAGATCATCGAAATATAGTGTAATTGAAACATAACTGAAATCCATGATATTTTTGTGATTGTACTGAATTTTTAAACAATTCGCACTCCCAGAATAACAATGCCGCAATGCGAAAAAAACGCTTTTTTTCGAACTGTTAATCTAATAAAGGTATCTATTAGGTCCTTACATATGAAATTGGCGTTTTGCCGTACTGGCAACTTTGATCTCAAATATCTTCTCTTTGGTTAGGAATTCCAAATTCAAATTTATACAGCTATTTACTCAAGTATTTGTGTTTGAAAAATTATAATTCATTTGTTTTTGCCTCAATTGTTTTTTTTCTTTGCATCACTCAGTTTACAAAAATGGAAAACTTGAAATATCGCGTTATTTACGAGTACGAGTTCCACCGTGGCACCAGTGCTGCAGAAACGGCTCGAAAGATTAATGATATGTATGGCGACGGTGCCGCAAAAGAAAACACAGTGCGTTTTTGGTTCCAACGTTTTCGTTCTGGAAATTTCGACCTGCAGAACAAGCCCCGTGGACGGCCGGAGACCAAAGTTGATAATGAAGAATTGAAGGCTATTGTGAAAGCGGATCCATCGCAAACCACGTCCGAGTTAGCTGCAGGCTGCGGTGTTAGTGATAAAACTGTTTTAATCCACTTGAAGCAAATTGGGAAGTTGAAAAAGCTTAAAAGGTGGGTACCTCACGAATTGAGTGAAGCAAATCAACAATCAGCTAGACCACACACTGCACAACACACGGCTACCAATTAGAAGAGCTTCAATTGGAATGTCTAAGACATCCACCGTACTCTCCGGACATTGCCCCAACAAAAAACTATTTTTTTCGAAATTTGGATAACTTCTTGCAAGGTAAAAAATTTAACTCCGATGGGGCAGTCCAAACCGAGTTCAAAGATTTTATTGATTCCAGTCCGAATGGTTTTTTTTTAGTAAAGAGATCGATGAACTACCTATGAGATGGCAAAAGTGCATAGATAGCAATGGTACATACTTTGATTAAATAAACATATTATATTTTTAAAAAATCAACTTTATGTTCCTCCCATACAAAACGCCAATTTCATATGTAAGGACCTAATATATAAAATCAGATTTTACGATTACTGAAATAATGTAGGCATTATTATTAAATTTGGGAATCTGCAAATCTTTGCTCTTTTTTCCATTTATATGCTTATATGTAAACTTACAATAATAATACAATTTTATTTTATACTTAGGTATAGAAAATAATAAGCAATAAATCAAACCATTGCAATGGTTTGATTCCGTTAAGGCGTAGGGGGTCAACATGAAATATTTATTTAGATGCGATTTCATATTAATACTTCATGTGTGATACCTTGAACTGGTTGTGAAGCGTAAG